>JACXGM010034965.1:0-11819 GCA_016801145.1 Umbra pygmaea | reverse complement strand
GTCATTGTTTACTTCCTTGTCTAGTCACATGTTTTCTTTACCCTATAGATTGCTGTCTAGTTAATGTCTATTCCCAGGTGTAGTCGGTTAGTCTCATTTGTATGTCTATTTAGCCCTTGTGTTTCCGCCTTGTCCTTGTCAGTCAATGTTCCATGTCGCGTGTTACTGTGTGTGTCTCTTATTTCGTTAAGAAGCCCCAGTGGCAGTATTGTTTTGTTGAAGCTATTTCTTGGTTAATAAACGTGGTGGATTATTGCAACCTTTGCGCCTGTCTCTCACTCCTACACATACAAGGGACTCGTGACACACACATACATACACACTCACATATCCATATATATATGTATACAGTACATAAACAACAATAATACTGAACACAGTTTATCAATTTGAATTAAAGTTAGAGTAGGCCATCTGAAAAAGATGTGTCTTAAAGCTTGCTTTAAAAGATTTGAAAGACTGGACAGCCCTGAGTCTGATAGGGAGTTCCAAAGGTGTGGTCCATGGAAGGAAAAGGCACAGTAACCCATTCGTCATAGCCAGTTTGTTGGTTCTTTGAGCAGTTGGGTGTGGCTGGACCGTAGGGGGTGTGGTGGTTCATAAATGGATAGTAAAGCTAATAGGTAGGCAGGTGCGATGCCATGGAGTGATTTGCAGACTAAGATAATAATTTTAAAGGCAAATCTCTGGCAACAGATGCTAATGAAGGTCATCAAGGACAGAGGTGATATGGGCAGACTTAATAAAAACAAGTAACAAAAACAAAGAGGAATGATTTGTCTATTCAACTGCATGAATATAAACATTTATATTGAAATTGATGCACGCAACACATTCCCAAAGAGTTGCGACAGGCTCAATTTAGGACTAATAGTGATGTGACAAGTTGAAATAAGAAGATGATGTGAAACAGGTGAGGCAATCATGTAATCATTGTAAATACGGAGTCTCCAAAAAAGTCTTAGACCTTTTAGACAAGAGCAATGATGGGTTAAGGCTCGAACATTTGCCAACAGAGGCATCAGCGAATAATCCAGCACATTGAGAACAACATTCCCCAAAGAAAATTCGTAAGATGTTGGGCATTTCAAGGAGTCGAGTCAAGGAATATGGTAAAATCTCGGTGTGTAAAGTGAAAGGCCGAAAACCACTTCGGAATGCATCTGATCTCCGATCCCTCAGACGTCACTGTCTTAAAAACTGTCATGAGTCTGTAATGGATCCTAACATGGGCATGGAAATACTTTGGTAAACCATTGTCAGTCAACACCATTTGCTGCTACATCCACAGATCCAAGTTAAGGCTTTACCATGCAAAGCAGAAGCCATACATCAACACCTTCCAGAAGCGCCGCAAACTTCTCTGAGATTGGTTTCATCTGAGATGGACAGGAGGAAGATGGACAGTGGAATCTTGTTTTGTGGTCCGATTAATAAACCTTTCAAATAGTTTTTGGACAAAATAGCCATTGTGTTCTCCAGGCCAAAAAGGAAAAGATCATCCAAGCTGTTATCAGCATTGGTCCAAATGCCAGCGTCTGACATGTTATGGGGGTATGTTAGTGCATGGCATGGGTAACTTGCACATCTGTGGCACAGATGCTTCAACTAAACACAAAGAGCGTACGCCTAAACTCAAGCTATAATTACACAGCACATTACTCACGTAGACCGCCCTTATGAAACGAAAGTATACTTCAAGTTCATTTTTGTAAGTATACTTAAGGATAAAAGTATACTATTTTTAAGGTTATATACTAAGTAAAATAAATTGGCCCACTTTATAGTTTATTTAGTGCACTTTAAAGTATACTTCTAGTTTATTTTAAGTTTACTTTTGAATACTTAAAAGTAACCTGTGTAGTGCACTTTTAGTTTATAAAGTACACTTCCTAAAGCACTTAAAATGTTCCATACACACAATAGTATTTATGTTACTTTCGGTAATATAATATAATATATATTAATATATTTAATATAATTTTTGTTTCTTACAAGAAATGTCTGTGTTTGAAAGACACATAATATAGCAACATGCATCAGCCAGATTTGGAAGAAAACTCTTCAATTGGCTTAAACTTAACAAGAGCAAAAGTGAGCAAGCATATCACACGGTCCATGGAGTCTAACACCAAACAGGAAGGACTTTTCTCTTATGGTTGGCACTTAATATCCCAGAGTTGCCAGTTGAATGCTGTATATTTACAGCATTGGTAATGTGTTTCAAGTTTATCACAATCACTCCATAACAATTTGATTTACAAATGCATGTGTTCACTTTAATTTCAAAGTATCACCAGTCAGAGTAAAGTTAAAAAGGGAAAAAAATAAAATAATATTGACTGTTCTATCATGTAGTATGCTTATGTGTGCCAGAAAAAATTGTTTTTAACATATTCAGTTGATTCATTTGTAAGAAAAGAAGCTGATGTTTCCAAAATCTAAAAAACAACATACTGTAAATTTCAAAAGGATTTATATCAAGCAATATCATGACAAAAGTAACACTTTAGTAACACTCACTGTTAGCCACACCACTTATTATAATAATTCCCAGCATACTCCATTGCAGGTTTTAGTTTTACAATAATTATTTTCTTTTTTGCCTTTGCATAGATATATTAATTAATTAATATAATGCCTAATAAAATTAATTGACAGTTATTTAATATACAAATCCACTGTCATACAAAACTTCACCTCCCATAACAGAGAAGGTAGTTCTAGTAAAGATACTTTGGTCATTTCCTGAGGTCCCAACATATCTGATAGTAGTGCTATATGCTACTTCCAGATTACAATGTATTTAGTGTGTATTCTCGAGAAATGTTGTGAAACAACTGCACATCACTTGTAGAAGGCACCACAGTGTGAAGTTTTACTTCAACTGAAATGTGGTCCAGCATTGAATGACTTGGTCGTAATTGTGTTAATGGGTTCAATAAATAGATAGAGTTAACATATTTTCACAGAATCTTATCTTAGCCTGCGGGCAATTATACATGTTTTAATTACATGCAAAAATTCATGTCAGTTAATCAAATTTGATGAGCATATCTTGATCGCTAACATGTACTGTCATGGTTGGTAACTCGTTAGTAATTGAAAAGGGCCTGGCACACCTGGTATTAATTATATTAAGACATCTTATGGAGGGGGTGGTGTTCAGTCAGTTTTATGGCCAACTGTTATAGACAGTGTTGTTCCATTTGATATGGTTAATAGTTGATAGTGAATACTACATGAGCCTCATATTCCGGTACAGTTGGTGGTAGTATATGCACCTTAAGTTTGCGATCTGCCAATGAACCAGCGGAAGGAGAGTAGATGTTTGAAAAACAGAGTAAGTGTTGTATAGGTGTGATGTTTTCAGATTTGTTGTCATGATACTCTTCCACACTAGATTCCTTAGCATAGATACACATCTTTTATCCTTCCAGTTTTCTAGCCAGGCAAGCTGCATTTCAGCTACTGATTTGCAGCAAAAACCTGGGACATACCAGCACTACAAGCAAATGTACACTAGAATAGTGGACGCTCACTTCCTGGAATAAGGCGGAGTATGAACCTTCCCAAATGGGAGTTGTCAACTCATCCACAATCAGAAGAATTGCAGACACCTGAAAACAAGCTACATTATCCTACCTAAACTGGAACAGTTATGTCGTCATGGATGCAATAAGTCAAATTTAAATGTTACATTTACTTTTAATGCTAATCAATTAAATGTGAATGTCAGTGAAATAACTGAGTAATTGATGTTCCATACATATACAAACATTCAGACAAATGCACAAATGTACCTGCAGTAGAGACTGCTGGGAAATATTATAAGTATGTATTGATTTATTGAATCGTAAATGTTTTAAGTGTTTCATTAGGGTAACAATTTGCCTTCAATGTAAGAATTTAGGAAATATGCATTGGCTAATATTTAAATGTGTGAAATAACACAGGATAATTTTCTTTCTGCACCAATCACCTGTTTTAATTACTTCAAATTGTCTATAGATCAACAAAAAAATTCAGTATCTTACAACCCACAGGTGTTTTGCTTTGAAAATATGTTTCAAACTATGTCAAAAATAGCAGGCATAATCTACTAAATGCTATTTAAGTCTAAAATCCCAATTTCGACCTGTGCTTTTGCAGCTGTCATTTTTAGACATCTATATAGTGTAATCTTAAATAAACTAACATCGAGCAAGCTGAGAGCAAAATGAATCTGTTTTCAAAGAATTCCACAAGACCAGATATTTGCTGTGAAGGAATACGAGTGTACATCAAATTATGGAGTGATTGTGATATACAAAATAAAATACTCTGCTGCCAGTAATCTACTGTAAATGTCAGAAAATAAAGTAAACTTGTAAACTTGAAACACATTACCAATGCTGTAAAAATACAACACTTCACTGGCAATTCTGGGATGTTGAGTGCCAACCACAAGAGCAAAGCCCTTCCTGTTTGGTGTTAGACTCCATGGACTGTGTGATGTGATTGCTCACTTTTGTTCTTTTTAAGTTTAAGCCAAGTGAAGAGTTTTCTTCCAACTCTGGCTGATGCATGTTGCTATATTAGGTGTCTTTCAAACACAGATGTTTCTTGTAAGAAACAAAATTTATATTAATTAATTACAGATTCATGTTTACTGAAAGTAACATAAATACAAGTGTATGTGTTGTGTGTATGGAACATTTTAAGTGCTTTAGGAAGTGTACTTCATAAACTAAAAGTGCACTACACAGGTTACTTTTAAGTATTCAAAAGTAATCATAAAATAAACTAGAAGTATACTTTAAAGTGTACTAAATAAAATAAACGGGGCCCAATTTAGTTTACTTAGTATGTAAATAGTATATGCATAAGTACACTTCTAGTACACTTGAAGTACCTTTAAAATAGTATTGTAACGTTCCCCAGTTCCCCTTCCCTGGAAACCGCCACTTCCCTATTCTACGTTGCTCAGAACTACAATTCCCATTCCCCAGTTCTTCTTCCTGTGGACTACAGCTTCCCTATTCATGCCTCCTTTGAACTACAATTCCCATACCCGGACTCAATTATCCATATTCAACACACCTGCTCACTCTATTTTGTATATAAGCCGCACACTCTCCATTACCTGATTCTGAGGTATTGCGAGTATTTTTTCTCCATTCTGAGCATTCCAGTTCTATATTGTTATTCCGGTTTTGACCTTTGCATTGTTTGATGATATTTCTGCCTTGGATTTAACTTTGTACCTTAGCTTAAAACTGATATTGATATGCTAACCTGACCCCTGCTTTGTTTGATAATTCATCTGTCTTGGAAAATCCTCTGTGCCTCTGTTTTTGGACCTAAACATCCTGTTTAATATAAACTGTGTTTTTCTTAATACCTTGGAGTATTCATTACAAGTATACTTTTATACTTAAGTATACTTACAAAATACACTTGAAGTATACCTTTTTTCGTAAGGGTGTACTTCTCTCTTGGACCACAGCAAACGATAATCCTCACACATAATACAGTGACAAATGAATGAACTGCGCCATCCCTTGTTCACCTGGGGCTTAAATAGGGAGTAAGGAATACCGGCTGCATGTCATGAGCAATCAAACCTAACAAGTTCCTAAATAAACCATATGACACCAGACTACAACTCCAGGTGAACAGGGGATGGTGCCACACTCCGTATTACATATACAAATAACATAACCTGAACTCAAAACAGACTGGATAGACTGGATATTAAACACCAATAAACTTGAGTACACTTACATACAACGAGTCCAGATCTCAGTTCAACTGCCACACCATTCCACTCTGGGACATTGTAATAAGGGTCAATTGAATTTTCAAAATATATTTGTTTTTACATTTTCCATACTATCCCAACATTCCAACAGAATTGGGGTTGTATAACGGATATGAAATGGCTAGTAAGTTGACAGGTGGGGCTGACAGCATATCAACTGGTTAGTCACATTTAAACCTTGAAGAAGTGATTCCCTCTTGGCCACATCTTTTGTGGGTTAACCTCTTTCCCAGGCTTTGCACCCAGCCCAACACTCTGGCCTTTGCTAAGTTACATTTTTGCCCTCTTTTGATTGTAACCCATAAATAAAGGGTATATAAAGTGGATTAAAAGACACATACGGGGGAGAGTGTAGTGGGAAATTAGTTTTGCAAGTTTGCAGATTGACCTAATGTGTATTGCTTAACAGATTTATGGCTGTAGTGGTCAGGTAGATGACCTGATGTCCTAGTTTTCGATGAAGAGGGGTCAGTTTTGGTAGCCTGTTTCTGTAACCTGTAATAGAAATCTGGAGGTCTTGAGTTGGAGGTTTGGTTCCTTCTATCTCTGTGCCTAGTCGTCAATTGAGCAAGAGTTGAGTGAGCAATAATGTCGGTGGAAGGTTTTTAAAAAGCAAACAAATATAAATTGTGGAATTTACCAACTTTTTGACCTACCAAATGTTTTGGTCAAGGTGATGAGTGAGTACATAAGACAAAACACGCTAAATTAAGCAGGGCCTAGTGTTATTGGTATTTGTGAAGTTTCACTTAGCTAAATTGTTCAGAAGTTGGTTGGCTGATGTTAGTTTCAGTCAAGCAGTTGGCAAGTCCAAGCAATAGGGATTGTAATGAATGAAAAATGGAGGCAGCGTGGCAATTTTTTTGAGAACTAAATGAATGAATGAATGAATGATTTTGGTTGATAATAATTATAATATAATAATGAGTGAAATTTAAAATAGCCAATAATGTATTGAGAAGATCAAAGCAAATACATTAGTTGTGAAAGCACAACTTATTATAGCTCCAATTGTCACAGTTTTAGCTGGTAGGGAGACCAAGCCAGAATTAGAGTTCTTGAATGTTTATTCCAAAAAAAACCTAAGCCTTTATGGCCTGACTAATATGGGGTGACTGTGAATCCCCCAAAAAATGAATCTATATATTACAAGACAAACACTCAACTGTACATTAACATAGTACATCATGGACTGAGTACATTTATAGCATATTCAATAGATTAACATGTTTATATAACCTACTTGATTACTAACCAATCCCCGGTGTGCAGACCAAATAACCTATAACTAACTACGTCTTGGGCGTAATCAGGATACACACAAGAGTAAATGAACACATAACCCTAGTGTCCAGAAGGTTGTGCTAACATCCCATAAATAAACTCAAAAGTCTATATAAACACATAACAGTCCATACATTAAATCAAACATATATATATATATATATATATATATATATATATATATATATATATATATATATATATATATAACCGTCCAATGCCAAGACATTCATATTTAGTCCTGAGATGTCATAACACCTATTCTGTTATCTCATACCTAGTCCAAATATAAACATGCATTTGTCAAAATAGTTTTTTTTAAATAGACTTTTCCATGTATTTGTATGTATACAGTATATATATACATACAGTATTGTATGTATACAGTATATATATATATACATACAGTATTGTATGTATACAGTATATATATATATATATATATATATATATATATATATATATATATATATATATATATATATATATATAAATAATTGGGTGTTTGTCAGCAATTTCATTTTTATCTATCAAATAACTGAAGGACACAGTAATATTTCAGTAGTGAAATTAGCTTTATTGGATGAACAGAAAATGTGCAATATGCATGAAAACGAAATTAGAACGGTGCATAGATTTGGGCACCCCAACAGAACTCCATCTTTTCTTCATCAGTCCACAGTACCTTCTTCCAAAATGAAGCTGGCTTGTCCAAATGTGCATTTGCATACCTCAAGCGACTCTGTTTGTGGCATGTGTGCAGAAAAGGCTTCTTTCGCTTCACTCTCTTGTACAACTTCTCCGTGTGCAAAGTGCACCAAATTGTTGAACGATGCACAGTTACATCATCTGTAGCAAGATGATGATGTAGGTCTTTGGACGTGGTCTGTGGGCTGTTTTTGACCGTTCTCACCATCATTCTCCTTTGCATCTCTGATATTTTACTTGGGCTGCCACTTCTGGCATAAAGAAGAACTGTGCCTGTGGTCTTTCATTTCCTCACCATGTTCCTCACAGTGGACACTGACAGCTTAACTCTCTGCAACAGCTTTTCGTAGCCTTCCCCTAAACCATAATGTTGAACAATCTTTGTTTTCAGGTGATTTGAGAGTTGTTTTGAGGCCCCCATGTTGCCACTCTTCAGAGAAGAGTCAAAGATAACAACAACTTGCAATTGGCCACTTTAAATACCTTTTCCCATAATTGGATTTACCTGTCTATGAAGTTCAAGGCTTAATGAGCTCACCAAACCAATTGTGTGTTCAAATTAATCATTGCTAGGTAGTTACAGGTATTCAAATCAACTAAATGAAAAGGGTGCCCATATTTATGCACCTGTCAAATTTTGGCATACAACTTTAGCCTAGGCTAAATGTTGAATTATAAGAAGCAGAGTTTCGTAGTTGTAAAATAATCAGCGACAATTCTAAAACACATGAACTTTGTTTCTTACATTATATTGCATAGAACATTATTAAGTTATTTCTCTGGCAGGGCTAAAGATCTTTTGTCTGAGGTTATTGGCCATTCAGCCATTGACAGCATTAATTCAGTGAGAGGTGCTTAGCACCTGGTTACCAGATAATTGGCTCGGTACCAACGCTAGGAGGCATCTGATTTGTGGTTTAATAGGAATTATGAAAAAAAAAACTAGAATGAAAAAAAAAAATCGAAATCATCTGTAAATAGCGTCAAGGAAGTAGGAGGGTGTAGATTTCAAAATCACAGATTTATTTTAATTACAAACTCAAATGCCAGATTGCATAGGCATTTGGCGATTCTAGTGTTAAGTTGTATAACTGCCAGCTGGGAAGAACTTGGGGAAGTCCTACATGCGCAATTACATAGCCAGTTTGACAGGCCGGTCCCATCTGTTGAATTCCACAGACGTTGCAGAGTAATAGTTTATCTGTCCCATACTGTGATGAATTATGTAAAAAAACGCTAAATCTTTAATTTGAATGTAAGCGTATAAGCAATAAGGCATGAGAGTGTGTGATATTTAGCCACAAGTGCTGTTTGTAGGCATGACACATCGAGGAGTGCCTGGACAAAGCCCTTGGCCATGGAACAGTATCTCACAAAAGTGAGAGAACCCCTCACATTTTTGTAAATATTTGATTATAACATTTCATGTGACAACACTGAAGAAATTACACTTTGCTACAATGTAAATTAGTGAGTGTACAGCTTGTAATACAGTGTAAATCACACAGTCATTAAGGTCTAAACTGCTGGCAACAAAAGTGAGTACACCCCTAAGTGAAAATGTCCAAATTGTGCCCAAAGTGTCAATATTTTGTGTGGCCACCATTATTTTCCAGCACTGCCTTAACTTTCTTGGGCATGTAGTTCACTCCTCCTTTTCCACTCCTCCATGACGACATCACAGAGCTGGTGGATGTTAGAGACGTTGTGCTCCTCCACCTTCCATTTGAGGATGCCCCACAGGTGCTCAATAGGGATAAGGTCTGGAGACATGCTTGTCCAGTCCATCACCTTTAGGCAGTGTTCATCTTGGAGGTGTGTTTGGGGTCGTTATCAAGTTGGAATACAGTCTCCAAAGGGAGGGGATGATGACTATATGCCTGGTGTGGTTCTAATGCACAAAGCAAATATTTTATCACAAGTTGGTATCACTTGATTTCAATATATGAGACATATTTATTCTGTATTGAATGCTATTTATTCCATATCTAAATCTAGATTATATAAAACATTATTATTCTAATGTAGAGACAACCAACTTCAGTGTATAAAACATAGTTTCTGTACAGTGTTGTGTGAGAAAAAAATCACAGAACAGGTTAATTACATTTGGAGGCTGGCTCCATTCATCATGAAAATAAAAATAAATTACAGATTATTTTACAGTAATAACCTGAACAAAGAAAGGACACGTTTGTCTTTGTTGAATGGATGATCACAAGTAGGAGTCAGTCAGAGATCAGACAGGAATGCTGAGTTTTCCATCTTTCACGGACGAAGGGAAAAAATCTAAAATATATCTATGTGTCTATGTTATACCTAAATTGCTTGAAGTAGGAGTAATTATTTTACAATCTCGCTCATAAGGCAGCTCGCTCACCCAGGGAGAGCAGGTTTGAGGTAGCGCATGAGTATCTGGATGTGTCCCGCTATGCGAGAGAAACGTTTGTGAAGTGAGTATTTGTGTCAAAACAAATGGTCTTTCACATTGAAAACTCATAAATAGGGAAGTTCAATTGCTTTTTCTCCATAACATTTTGTATAACAAACAAGCCAGCTGCACGGTTTCCATACATTTCTCTGCCAACCAGGAGAATGCCAGCTCACATACAGAGGTGTCAAAAGTTAAAGTAAAGGTACTTTGCTGAGTTCACTTGTTTTGGGAATTCTCAAAATAAACCCCAAATGACCAGGTAATGGGAGTTTATTACTACCTCTTCACCAAAATTAATCTTTGTTTTAAGCTTTGTATTAATTTTAATAGGTCACTGATTAGTTATGAACTGTCTTTACCGGTCATTTTGGTCTCAATTAGGAACTTCCCAAAACTTGTGAACTCAGCTGCACCCAGAAAAAGTACTTTTACTTGTACTTCTGACACCTCTGCTCACACATCTTCATGATCTCAGTCTGGTCTGCATGGTGGTGGTGTTCAAATTGTCGAAATAATAATGCAGACTTCTTTTTACAACTTCACAATTTGCTCTATGAATACATTCTCAATCAGCGGAGGATGTCAGATTAAGAATATATAATTGATGTAAAATGTATTCCTTATGGTCCATGGTTATGATTTCCTTTACCTGGTCACATGTTTTAATTAAGAACTTCCCAAAATGGATGAACTCAGCCTTGTACTTTTACTTTGGACTTTTTACAATGCTGAACAATGCTAAGCAGGTACCTCTCTCCCATCTGAACGTGCGTCTATTTCGCTTCAAGCTCTTGCTTTGTTTGCGTGTCCTATTCATTTTGGACACGCAAAGGGATTCAAATTGTTGAGGTGTCCAACTAGACAAAATTCACGCTCAATTCGCATTTGGTCTGAACGTAGCATTAAGGTGCAGTGTGTTGACCTCTCAGGGCCACCCGAGTGAAGAAAATAGTTGAGCAAACCACTTCTGCCTGGGAAGTGGTTCCCAAACATGGGTACTAGGACCCCAGGTGGTACAGTAACCAACAAAGATTGGAAACCACTGGAAATAAGGCTACAACCTAGGCACAACTATTCTTGGGCACAGCCATTTTCAGATCTCTCCAGAGATGATCAGGATCAAGTCTGTTCTCTGGCTGGGCCACTCAAGGACATTCACAGAGTTGTCCTGTAGCCACTCCTTTGTAATCTTAGCTGTGTGCATATGGTCGTTGTCCTGTTAGAAGATGAACCTTCACCTGAGTCTGAGGTCCAGAGCACTCTGGGTAGGTTTTTAGCAAGGATGTCTCTGGCCACTGTACCCTCCAGGCCTGACTGGTGAAGTGTTGCAGAGAGGTTTGTTCTTCTGGAAGGATCTCCTCTCCACAGAGAAATGCTAAGGCTCTGTCAGACTCGGTAACAAAAACTGCCCAAAAGCGCCTATACTTCCTGAGGAGACTCAAGAAGTTTGGCATGTCTGTCAGGATTTTAATAAACTTCTACAGGTGCACCATTGAGAGCATCCTCTCAGGCTGCATTACAGCCTGGTACGGCAGCTGCTCCGCTGCTGATCGTAAGGCCCTTCAGAGGGTGGTAAAGTCAGCGGAGCGC
>JACXGM010034964.1:0-11963 GCA_016801145.1 Umbra pygmaea | reverse complement strand
GTATAGTATACCTTTGAAAAAAAAATGTTAACAGTTGTGTAGTGTACAATTAGATTAAGGTGAGCTGCCACGTATTCACCAGGGGGCTCATTTATCAACTATGCCTAGAAACAGTGCCAAATGTGGGGTAGAAAATCCCCTGCCTGGTTTAAAACACGTGTGTGTATGCACGCTTAATAAATCAGGCCCCAGGTCTTCACAATAGGATGCCTGGTATGCAGGGGTAAACCACTGCTATTAACCCCCAATTACTGGCACTGAGCTTACACAGAAAACAGTGCAACTCTTTCAATGGAGATTTAAATGATGATCACATTATTCAAAACAGGATTATCATTTAGAGGAAAATAATTCTGGCAAGAGTTGTACATTATACATGTAAGTGCAACAATTGAACTTTGTGATAATATAATTTAATGACAGACTTATAATAGTGTATAATATTTTCTCATTATACCATTATTTGTATACAGTGGCAAGAAAACTTATGTAAACCCTGTGGAATCCCAAGTAAAAAAAGTATATTATACTCCAGTATTATACTTTAAGTACACTTTTGTTTAACCATAAGTATGAATTCAATATATTTTAAGCATAATTTCAAAATATACATATGAAATAATATATTAGAAGTATATTTAGTATAAATAAAATACATTTCAAGTACAATTAAGTTTACTTTTCTTGCTTGGGATACCTGTGTTTTTCCTAAATTGGTCAGAAGATTTGACCTGAACTTCAAATATGTAACAACATTGGACAAACACAGTCTCCTTACAGTTTTTTCCGATTGCGTACATACTGAAATCAAAAGTATTACACAATAAACAAAACCTAACACTCTAGGAGCAAAACACCAGCCCAAATGTGCACCACTATAAGCACAATGTCAGCCTCACACATTTTGCAAAACAATACACACAGTGATTTGCAAACACAATGGTATACATTAGACACATAAATATATCATGATGTCACTTCCTTGCAATTCTAAAGCACAGACTGTCAAGTTACCACATTTATGAGCCTGTTAAACACAGCCATCAGGTGCACAAACACATGATTGCTTAATTGTAGACCGATCAGGTTAAAACACTATAAAAATGCAGCAGGTAGGTTCACCTGCCTTCATTCATAACGGAGGGAGTCAGAAGAAAAAGAGTGAGGGTGAGAGAGGGAGTACACAGAGGAGGTAGAGGAAGAGGAAGAGGCCTAGCCAGAGCTAGAGACCAAAGAGGAGTTAGAGGAAGAGCTGAAGTGGGAGGAGAACGTGCCCAAAGAAGAACAGGACCAAATTTATCAAATGAAATTTGTGCAACACTAGTGGAACATGTCGTGAACAATGTTGTGAACCATGGATTGACGCTGAGGGAGGCTGGACTGAGAGTTCAGCCAAATCTTAGCAGATATACAGTGGCATCTGTCAGAAGGACATTTTGACAAGTAAACAGGTAAAATAAGATCTGTCTACAGATCAGTTACAGTAATCAGCTGATTATTGTATGCACCACATCTGCACTTGTGACACCCCTTCCTGTGACATTTTACAGTAAGTTACCTTACAAGTATTATTTTCCACATCGGATTGAGGGTCGAGAACGACAAGGAGGAAGGGGGCCCATATTCACGCAAGAATGAGAGAGAGATCATAAACATGGTTTTGGCCAATAATGCTATCAGGCTCAGAGAAATCCAAGCCAACATTATTAGTGACCATGGCATTTTCAATAATGTCCATCAGGTCTCTCTGTCAACACTGGCACGCATCCTGACAAGACATCAGGTTCAATTGAAACAACTTTATCGAGTGCCTTTTGAGCGGAATTCAGAGGGTCAAACGGCTGAGGCATGAGTATGTGTTTGTATTGTTCACTTTAACACTGTGATGTTGAATAATGCAGACATTGCCTTTTTACATGTACATTGACTGTATACCAGATCTATCCTGAACTACAGGATTTCACAGTTTTTCAGATGGATGCTGAGGAAATCCTGCATGAATCCACATCGATGAGGCGGGGTTCAACCTCACAAAAGCAAAAAGGAGAGGCAGAAATATCATTGGCCACAGGGCTATAATCAACATCCCAGGTCAACGTGGGGGTAACTCCCTTTGTGCTGCCATTACACAGGATGGGTTCCTCCTCCATCATGCCAAAATGGGCCCTTACAACACACCTCACATTCTCCAATTTTTAGAGCAATTGCACTACATCGTCACAGCAGTTAATCAAATGCACCAGATGCAATACATTGTCATCTGGGACAATGTGTCATTTCACTGCTTTGCTCTGCTCCGGAACTGGTTTCCACACCATCCACAGTTTACAGTATTATACCTTCTACCATACTCCCTGTTTCTAAACCCTATCGAATAGTTTTTCTCTGCATGGCGGTGGAGGGTTTACGATCTCCGGCCCCAGGCTCAGGTACCCCTCATTCAAACAATGGAGGACACCTGTGAAAAAGTTGACGCCGCAGCTGTGCAAGGATGGATTCAACTTTCAAGACTATTCTTCCCACGTTGTCTTGCTAATGAGGATATCGCCTGTGATGTTGATGAAATTCTCTGGCCAGATCCAGCTAGGCGAAGAGATAACGTCTAGTATTTTCTGTACTATATTGTCAGATTTTTCAGATCTTTTTATGTTTGTTGTTGTTTTTTTACTGTAATTGTAATCTGTACAGGATACAGTATTTTATGTTTGTCTGTTGTTTTCTGAGCTAGCAGTGTTATGCACACTACTGTAGTAGCATGAAAACTGGGACACGTTTTGTTGTGATTCTCCATGTTGACATATCGACTGATTTGAGAAATAAATTGTATTTTCCTCAGTCTTGTGTAGTGTTTGGTGAAGTCATTATATAGTTGCAATTTCTTTGTGTACTTCATTTACAGTACTCTTTTATTTTTATTTAACCTTTATTTAACCAGGTGGGCACGTTGAGAACAATTTCTCATTTAAAACAGCGACCTGGCCAAGATAAAGCAAAAAGGTGCAAGGACAGACAGAGTTACACATGACTACAAATACACAAGAATTACACAAAGGGTAGAGTAAGGAAGAAAGATAAAAAATACAGTCAAAATTGAAAGAGGTAGATGTAAGTAAATGTACAATTAGTGCAAAGAAATATATACTCTATTCACTGAGAAGTAGAATTGCTAAAAGTGTTTTATGTTAGAAACAACAGTGTGTAACTGGTTCACTTCAAACATAATGAAGTCATGTGAAATGTGTGTGTTTCATATGTAACAACATGTGGTTTTTATAAATTAGTGTATAGACTTTGCAAGTGTTTCATTTTGCAAAGGGTCTGAGGTTTTCGGCTAATTGGATGTGTGGTTGTGCTAATTGTTATGGTGTTTTAAAAATAGTGCTTAAGCAAATGAAGAAAACTGTAAACTAATAGTGCACCAACAATTATACACCCCTCCTAATCATGGAGAAGGTATAATGGTGGGCTGTTTAATCTGGGGCTGTTTTTTAGAGTTTAGCCTAGACCCCTTAGCTCCAATGAAGGGTAATCTTTTTTCTTTTTTGTGATTTTTCCCAATTTTTCTCCGCTCCCTAGTCCCTCTAATTGTGCCTTCTCAGTAGCTCCACAGCTCCTTGTACAGATACGTGTGATGGCGAGAGGCGCGCAAATGGTTCATCCAACCACGTCGCTCCAGTTGCCATTTATTTTCGAACTGCGAATCCAACACGGAAGCCTTTAGTCGGAATATGCATGGGATGATTACGTTCAACAAATATACTTCCACGATTGAACCCACAGGCGCCCGATCTGGACACAAGGAGTCACTGGAGAGAGACGTGGCAGGAAAGATAATCTGACTTATCTAACCCAAATCCCGGGCAGCGCTATGCAAATTTGCGCTGCCTTGTGCAGGAGGCGCAATGCAGTGATTTAGTCCACTATGCCACGCGGACCCCCAAAGGGTCATCTTATTTCTTAATGATACAACAACATTTTACACAATTTCGGTGCTTCCAACTTTGTGGGAACAATTTGGGAATGCCCTTTCCTGTTCCAGCAAGACTGGGTCCCTGTGCACAAAGTGCGTCCAAATAGACAGGTTTCGAAGAGTTTGGTGCTTAGTAACTCGAGTGGCCTGCACAGAGCCCTGACCTCAACCCCACTGAACACCTTTGGAATGAATTGCCTTCCCAGAAGAATGAAGGCTGTTAAAGCTGCAAAGGGATAGCCAACTCAATATTAATGCAGATGGTTTTGAAATGGGATGTCCAACAAGCTCAGGTGGGTGTGATGGTCAGGTGTTTAATTTTGCCTATATAGTGTATGTCTTTATTGAATACACCATGTAAACATTCACAGTGCACAGTGAAAGATTGTGGCCTATCCCTGTCACCCTGGAAATTGACTATTCAGAACTATTCCCGATGGCACCAGGTTTAGGTTTATCAAGACCAAGACCTCTCTATACAAAACAGTTTCTTCCCTACAGCAGTAGGCCTCATAAACATGCCCCCGAAACCAAACTGACTCTGTTGTACAGATGCTATAGCTATACTCTTCACATTCTACTCATATTCTGCACCCTAAAAGTTTGAAATTGTTTTACATTTGACTGTTGTTTAGCTTATATTTAAATTACAGTATAATGCATACATTATACGGTTCATCAGTGGCAACACTAGAAGTGATGTCATAGGTCCGGTATGAGGAGAAATCCTTCAAAATAAAAGCCAGAAGGTCAATGCATGTATAATTTCTTAGTAAGGTTAGTAAAATCTAAACAAGATTAAACAGGCTAATAATATGAGTTGCAATAATACAGTTGTGCTCAATAGTTTGCATGCCCCTGGTGAATTGGTAATAGATGTACCATATTTTAAAGAAAACACAAGTTAGTAGGCAACACATTATTAAATGTTTTCTCACGAGATTCAAATTCAACTGTAGGTCATAACATAATGGCAAAATCATAAAACAAAACATGACAACAAAGAAAATAATGAAATGACCCCTGTTCAAAAGTCTGCTTACCCCCAGTTGTCAATACAGTATATTGCCCCCTTTAGCATCAATGACAGCATTCAGTTGTTTGTGATAGTTGTCTATGAAGCCCTGAATTCTTGCAGGTTTCAATCAAGCTCTTGTAGATTTTGTAGATCAGAGTTTAAGTCCAATGCAAACAGGGGATATAACCCACAATTAGGCGCACTACCTCCTGGAATTCCAAGTATCTATATAGCCTCAAACGAAGGGGTGCAGGAGCGCATCAGGAATTCAAAGACAATATATATATCTTTACCACTGGTGCCCTAGGAGAGGGAATATGTGATAATGAAAGCGGAAAAATTGAACTAAATAGTAACAATATGTTGAAGAACCTGATGAAGGCATAAAGCCGAAACGCGTAGTTGAAACCTGAAAACAGCCAAGCACATTAAAGGCTTTTTAATTTAAAATCCACGTGTGTGCCGGGAATTGAAATATTGTTACTATTTAGTTCAATTTTTCCGCTTTCATTATCTATATAGCCTACTTGATTACTAACCACCCACCGGTGTGCGGACCTAATCACCGATAATCAAATATTACTTGTGCGTAATCAGGCTCTTCTCAAGAGTAACTGGCTACGTAACTATATTCTAGAAGTCGGTTCCATGCTACGACATCACTGTTAGTCCCTGGGAGTAATTCTTTTCACTATAGGTCTTGTTGACTCCTCTCCAAACATAGCGCTTTTGTGACCATAAAAATCTATTTTGGTCTTGTCACCCCAAATTACAGTGTGCCAGAAGCTGTGAGGAGTGTCTGTGATGTTGGGCATATTGTAACCAGGCTTTTTTGTGGCACTGGCACACTAAAGGCTTTTTTCTGTCAACTTGTCTATGCAGCTCATTTTTGTTTAAGTATCATTGTATTGTGCTCCTTGAAACAACCACACCGTCTTTTTCCAGAGCAGCCTGTATGTCTCCCGATGTTACCTGTGGGGTTCTTTTGTATCCCGAACAATTCTTCTGGTAGTTTTGGCTGACATCTTTATTGGTCTATCTGACCTTGGCTTGGTATCAAGAGATCCCTGAATCTTTCACTTCTTAATAAATGATTGTCTGAACTGACTGACTGACTGGCATTTGCAAGGCTTTGGATATCTTTTTATATCCTTTTACAACTTACCTTATTACGCAGGTCTTTTGACAGTTCTTATCTGTTCCCCATGGCTCAGTATCTAGCCTGGTCAGTGCATCCACGTGAGAGCTAACAAGCGAAATGACTACAGTGCATCTGGAAAGTTTTCACAGCACTTCACATTTTCAACATTTGCTTCTACCCTTATTCCAAATGGATTAAATTCAAAATCTTCCTCAAAATTCTACAAACAATATCCCATAATGACAATGTGAAATAAGTGTGTTTAAAATCTTAATTTAGTTAACATAAAAAATGGAAAAAGCAGATGCACATAATTATTCACAACCTTTGCATGACACTCAAAATTGAGCTCAGGTGCATCTTGTTTCTACTGATCATCCTTGAGATGTTTCCACAACCTGATTGGACATGAAGGCACACACATGTCTATATAAGGTCCCACAGTTAACAGTGCATGTCAGAGATCAAACCAAGCCATGAAGTCCAAGGAATTGTCTGTAGACCTCCGAGACAGGATTGTATCAAGGCACAGATCTGGGGAAGGGTACAGAAATATATCTGCAGCATTGAAGGTCCCAATGAGCACAGTGGCCTCCATCATCCGTAAATGGAAGAAGTTTGGAACCACCAGGATTCTTTCTAGAGCTGTCCGCCCAGCCAAACTGAGCGATCGGGGGAGAAGAGCATTAGTCAGGTAGGTGACCAAGAACCCGATGGTCACTCTGACAGAGCTCCTGTGTTTCTTTGTGGAGAGAGGAGAACCTTCCAGAAGAACAACCATCTCTGTAGCACTCCACCAATCAGCCCTGTATGGTAGAGTGGCCTACCCGGGCCAGGTTGATTAAAAATGCCTGTTCACTAAAGCACCAATTACGGATGCATGCAATGAGGCAGTTATCGCTGAGATCCTGGCTGAAGACAGCGGAGGTATATTTTGAGGGCTTGTTAGTCAGGATGACAGGGGTGGGTAGTAACGCTTTACAAGTACCACAAATTAGTAAAAGAGAACAGTTTCAGAGGAACAAGTACATTTCTAGTTACTTTCTGAGGGCTGAACTCTTTACTCTTACTCAAGTATTCTTTTAAAATAGCATACTCTTTCATCACAATCTTTTCTTCAGTAATTTGTAAGATTAGGTTGGTGATTTAGTGTTCCCTCCCCATTTAGTCTGCATAGAAAGAGTGCGTGCACAGACATAGCAAAATAAATGTCAGACATCGACATGGAAAAAAGGCTGTGTTTTTTTAATGAAAAAAGCCATGCACCTGCTTCTCCCGCCGGTCTCAAGCTACCTGTAATAGTTATAGAGATACACGGCACCTCTCCACCTGATCCGTTGATAATGACCCACCCATGATGTGTGAGGAAAAGGGGTAGTACAAAACTTCATGTACATGTTAGAAAATGTTACAGTATGTGTCTGGGGGTTACTTCAAAACATAGCTAATCATCATTGTCATAGTAGCAAGCTTTTCTGCTCATGCATCATAATGACAAACTAACGTTAATGTTGTAATGCAGAAAGGTTAGCTACATTAGCGCTTGTGCAGCTTCACATCTTTTAGTCAACTAATGGTAGACACCATGCTCATTAAAAAGACACAGGTAGCTATAGTTGTAATTGAATTGTTAAATGCATAGTCCCATATTTTGTACTTGCACGCTTGCTGTACCAAGTGGTGTGATTCATGTGACAGCACTTAGTTATTTGCAGTATTTCACGTTAGTGCTGAGCAGCAAGCCCTAGATAGTAGGGAGAGGCCAGAGAAGCGCTGGTGAAGTTGGATGAGCAGGCATAGAAGACTGACAAATAGGAAGAAATCATATCTGTATCTTGTGTGCAGGATTCATGTTTACTTGTAAAAGAGCTAGACTGGGCAGCAAAAAGTTTGAAAAACACATTTTGCTTAAGCTGAACATAATATACCCAAATTAGCTACCCAACCCTGCAGGACAGTATCTACTATTAACAGCGCCATTGTCTAATTTAAAAGGTTGTACATGGTAGGTTCATTTAAGAATTGTGTGTGGTTGAGGGCATCCAGCTTTGATTGTAAGGTGGTTGGGAATTAGATTTTTAAAAGAAGAAGCTCAAACTGTTTGGGCCCAGACCTGGTTAGAATGACATAGCTCAGTTGCAACTTCTCCCCCTTTGGCAATTCTACCTTGATTGAAAATGTTGTAGTTGGAGATTGATTGATTTCAGAATATTCAGGATGTAAAGCCAGATTGATATTGATTCAATCTGACTATAATGTAAAACTATAACATGATTGTATTCCCTATAAAGTTATTATTTTGAACTTGGCTATTGATAACTAGATCCAAGATACTATTTGCATTGCTAGGCTATCAAAATAAATAGCCATTGAAATGATTTTGCATGTGTGTTTTTCTACTATTCAAGAACAGTAGAAAAACACACATGCAAGTCAGTGGCGTAGGCACAGGTGTGCCAGAGCAGCTAATTACTACGCCGGTAATGCCACACTATTTTATTAAAATGAAACAGAGCTCCCTGTTTAATTTCTTCAAAAAACCTTGCATTGATGATGACCAGCCAGACCCAATGTCTACATCAGTGGAGGAGGCTGTTTCTCCTTCTCCCTCCCCCTTAACAAGTGCAACTCCATCTGCACTGTGGCCTGCAGAGACAGATCCAGACGATGCAGAAATGGCTAATGTTATCCCAACAGATCTCACTGCAGTAAATGAACCTCCCTGCCTGCCCAAATTGTGTGCTTTCCCAGTCACCCAATCAGTCAGTAGAAACAAAATGTTTATGCTATTCATATTTTTCAAAAATTATAATTTACTATAGTTGGACGAATTATGCGGCTCTCATAGACTTGTCCGTGCCTGCGATTGGTCCTATGGTGCACACACCACTTCTTTTACTTGAACGCGCATGTCATTAGGTTGTGAAATCCAGGGTTGATTTAACGAAGTGATATCCACCATCGTGACATCTCGTATCTAGATCGCAATTGTTAGGTTTAGTGAAGCCAGGTAATGAAAGGATATCCAGGGCTTTGTAGTATAGGCCTCTGTTTTGTAGAGAATAATCGAAGTGGCACACCAAGTTATTTAGATGCATACCCACATTATTTGTTTCTGGCTGCGCTACTGATACAAGTTCTAGCTTACGTCAAATTTTGTTGTACATTGCCTGGTTGTGATGATTCCCCAAGTGAAGGAGGAAGCAAATGCTAGGTAACCAAACAGAGTTTTAATAATATTCTATATTCTCCAAAGAATTAGAGCAATGCCAAACAAGGTAACATTACACTCTGCACTTTAGGAGACGTATACTGTAATGTCTACGATAAAAACATCAAGAAAAGTAATTCAAGCACATAAATGACACAAAGACACAGGTAAAATCAAGCACATAACAAGTGGCAACATCCCAAGCATATATAGTGGGTTGATAAGTAGACAAGGTCCAGGTGCTCGGGGGTATTTTGTGTGCGTAATAGATGCCCACTTGGGATGTTGGAGTGTTGTGCTCGGACCGGTGATTTAATAGACCAGCAACTCCAATCTCCGGTGGGGAAGAGGAGGTGGATTCATGACACTGGCATCGAAAAATAGGTTTTGACATGTTTCCCCCCTGTGTTTTGAGAACCCATGTTTGCACCAACAGAATATATCGAATTTTTCAAAACCACAAAATCAAAGAGGAAACCAAATGTTTTAGATCCGTTTTACCAGACATGAGACCAGATGGGTGTCTTAAAAGTGTTTACTTTCTTCTATGCCCTTTCAATGTCCCTGAGATTTACAGGCCAAAAAGCATGTACAAAAATGCTAGCACACAATTCTGTATAATGAGAAAGCCCTGGTCTTAGTGCCCTGAGCTGCTGGCCTTCATGTGATGTCAAGCTAAATCACAAAAAACCTCTCCCAGTTTCCTTGGCAACAGAGAAGAGATAGATCTTCTAATTTGAACAGTTAAGCCACCCATAAAATCCAAAATGTGGGGAATGTGACGGAACATGCGTTTCTAAAATAAAATCTGTTTTCTAGTTACTAATCCTGCACATTATTCAATTTTTGTTTGAATCATCACAGAATTGAATGGGTTATTTTCTAGCTAAGGTACGTAAAATGATACTCTAGGCCCCAGGGATGGCTGTCTGTTAAGTAACAACCTCACATTGTGAGACTACATTGGTATGTCACTGCCTGTCTGTCAATGTACCTAATCAGTTTCAGCATCATGTAATCTAGACCTGCTCGCTCAGGCGGAAACTACAGCTGGCAGATTTATTAACTCAGGGAAAAAGCCATCTGCTCGCTTAAAGACTGTGAAAGAAATGTTAACCAAAAAATAAATTTGAAACAAATGTTGTAAGAAAATGTATTAACTCAGATGAGTATATTCAGACCCATGTTCAAATGTAGCTCCAGTGATAAACAACACAGTCTGTCACTGTTTTTCTCCCAGGAGAAATCTGCCATTGGTCTCTCAATTTGACAGATGCTAGAAGAGACCCAGAATCCAACAGGCTAGCAACGAAACCAAATACAAGATTTTCTCAGTCTTTGATGTTGTAGCCATGTTTAAACTGTCAAATGATATGCTTCTGTAATATAATGCATACTGTAGAAGGGGTAGGTAAGATACCTTGGGGTTTACTGTCACCCGTAGATAACCTCCATTATATACACTAGGTTAGATGTGAGTGGCTGTCACCCCAGCTTATTGTAGTAGATAGGTTAGATTGACATTTCAGAGTGTGTCAGGCAGGTAAGAGGTGTAGGGAAGTACAGGATCTGTATATATATATATACACACTCACCTAAAGGATTATTAGGAACACCCGTTCAAGTTCTCCTTAATGCAATGATGGCAGTTGCTTCAATGCATTTAGGGGTGTGGTCCTGGTCAAGACAATCTCCTGAACTCCAAACTGAATGTCAGAATGGGTAAGAAAGGTGATTTACGCTATTTTGACAGTGGCATTGTTGTTGGTGCCAGACGGGCCGGTCTGAGTATTTCACAATCTGCTCAGTTACTGGGATTTTCACGCACAACCATTTCTAGGGTTTTTAAAGAATGGTGTGAAAAGGGAAAAACATCCAGTTTGCGGCAGTCCTGTGGGCAAAAATGTCTTGTTGATGCTAGAGGTCAGAGGAGAATGGGCCGACTGAGTCAAGCTGATAGAAGTGCAACTTTGACTGAAATATCCACTCTTTACAACCGAGGTATGCAGCAAATCATTTGTGAAGCCACAACATGCACAACCTTGAGGCGGATGGGCTACAACAGCAGAAGACTCCACCGGGTACCACTCATCTCCACTACAAATAGGAAAAAGAGGCTACAATTTGCAAGAGCACACCAAAATTGGACAGTTGAAGACTGGAAAAATGTTGCCTAGTCTGATGAGTCTCGATTTCTGTTGAGACATTCAGATGGTAGAGTCAGAATTTGGCGTAAACAGAATGAGAACATGGATCCATCATGCCTTGTTACCACTGTGCAGGCTAGTGGTGGTGGTGTAAAGGTTTGGGGGATGTTTTCTTGGCACACTTTAGGCACATTAGTGGCGATTGGGCATTGTTTAAATACCATGGCCTACCTGAGCATTGTTTCTGACCATGTCCATCCCTTTATGGTCACCATGAACCCATCCTCTGATGGCTACTTCCAGCAGGATAATGCACCATGTCACAAAGCTCGAATCATTTCAAATTGGTTTCTTGAACATGACAATGAGTTCACTGTACTAAAATGGCCCCCACAGTCACCAGATCTCAACCCAATAGAGCATCTTTGGGATGTGGTGGAACGGGAGCTTCGTGCCCTGGATGTGCATCCCACAAA
>JACXGM010034963.1:0-11819 GCA_016801145.1 Umbra pygmaea | reverse complement strand
ATACAATTAAGATGCACTTATGAAGTTAAAGCATTAATAATTAATATTACCTTTCCTCCCCTGTTGCAATAGTCTGGGTTAAGAACGGAGAAATGCTTAATAAAAGCCTATAGAGGATTTATAGAATAGACGTTGTTGATATTTCCTATCTAACCATCTGACCTCACAAATGATCATTTATCCGTGTGTAAACAGCTACAGAAAGAAATACTACAGCGACCCGGGAAACTAAAGCATTGCCCGCGAGTCAGACAAAGGAGCATAGGCTACCTAGCTTGAACTGTGTGCGTGATAAACGCTGAAACTTCAGAGCAGACCGCAACAAGATAACTTACATTCCCATTAATAACTCCACCGGAGATGTTCTGGGAAATTATTTAGAATGTCTATGACAGAACTTAGTAAATGAATAATATTTAATTCCAGTTAAAGGGCATCAAAGTACAACACTTTAACCGGACACAGAATTACACAATTATTCCAAGAAATTATATGTCGTTTACACTTCTAAATATGATCTACGATCTAAGCATGTCTTATACGGTTCAGTCTATTACAACATTTATTCAACACATTCGCTATGGCACGCACTGACGTGTGGCCAGGAGATTCGTTAAGGAGATCTCATCAGTTTAACCTTAAACAAAGACTTATATTTCCCCTCGAGAGGGGACGCCCCCAACTCCCGCTGCATACGAACTACCTATCAGTTCACTGGCTGGAATTGGAGAAAACAAATAGTACATTAGCAATTAGATTATACATCGCCTTGGCGCCTCGGCGCATCCGGGCTGTAACAAAGGACTGGGTTTGAATATCTTCCAGAGGGGGAGTTAGCATTTGTCTTCTCCTAGAAACCCTGTGGAGACAACATAACACCTGTACAACCTTTACAAGTAATAATACCAAACTCCCTTTATGGGTGGATCAAAACCAAAATCACCTAGGTACAGGTTTAAATGTGTGATATAGATTGGGGTTTGCCCCCTTTTCATGAATCTTAATTCATCCCAGGAGGGATGAGAAGCCAGCTGTTGAAGGAGTCAATATTTGGTCCTATAAACATTAATTTCCCACTACAATACCACCCTCATGGAGTCTGTTTCTGACTGTTTGAGTGGACACATGCTCATTTGTGGCATGCTGGAGGTAATTTTGCAGGGCTCTGGCAGTGCTCCTCCTGCTCCTCCTTGCACAAAGGCAGAGGTAGCGGTCCTGTTGCTGGGTTGTTGCCCTCCTACGGCCTCCTCCACCACTCCTGATGTACTGGCCTGTCTCCTGGTAGTGCCTCCATGCTCTGGACGCTACGCTGATGGACACAGCAAACCTTCTTGCCACTGCTCACATTGATGTGCCATCCTGGATGAGCTGCCCTACCTGAGCCACTTGTGTGGGTTGTAGACTCTGTCTCATGCTACCACTAGAGTGAAAGCACCGCCAGCATTCAAACCTGACATCAGCCAGGAAGCATAGGAACTGAGAAGTGGTCTGTGGTCACCACCTGCAGAACCACTTCATTATTGGGGGTGTCTTGCTAATTGCCTATAATTTCCACCTGTTGTCTGTTCCATTTGCATAAGAGCATGTGAAATTGATTGTCAATCAGTGTCGCTTCCTGAGTGGACAGTGTGATTTCACATGAGTGTGATTGACTTGTGTTGTTTAAGTGTTCCCTTTATTTTTTTGAGCAGTGTATATTGAGCCATTACATCACTTCCTATTCCACTAGGATATAAAAATAAAGTAACACACATGCAATATCCATTTGTCATCCAACACCCTGAAGATAACAAAAGAACTGGCAGTTCAAGAGACAGATTAAAAAAAAGGTCTACAACAATTTGGTAATGGCTACAAGAAGATCCACATACAATTGAATATTCCACTGACCATTGTCAAGGATATTATTAAAGCATTCAAAACATATGATGGAACAGTTGAACACCTCACGGGTAGAAGACACATGCATTTAGAACAGTTGAACACCTCATGGGTAGAAGACACATGCATTTAGAACAGTTGAACACCTCATGGGTAGAAGACACATGCATTTAGAACATTTGAACACCTCATCGGTAGAAGACACATGATGGAACAGTTGAACACCTCATGGGTAGAAGACACACATGCATTTAGAACAGTTGAACTCCTCATGGGTAGAAGACACATGATGGAACAGTTGAACACCTCATGGGTAGAAGACATGCATTTAGAACAGTTGAACACCTCATGGGTAGAAGACAAATGATGGAACAGTTGAACACCTCATAAGTAGAAGACACATGATGGAACAGTTGAACACCTCATGGGTAGAAGATACATGCATTTTGCCCCCAGGATAATGTGCATGGTGAGAGAAACAACAAATACTGTGAAAGCATTGCAGGCCTTGGTAGCATCTTGGGGTCACCAGGTTTCAAAAAGCACCATCAGACGCCACAAACACAGCCTCTGGAAGGGTTGCCAGAAGAAAAACATAGATACAAGCGCATGGAGTTGCCAAACATAATTTAAATTGACTGGAGAGAGGCACCTCATACCCAAGATGAAATATGTTAGTGGTTCAATAATGTTTTGGGGCCGTTTTAATTCCAGAGGTGCAGGGGCACTGGTCAAGATTGATGGAATAATGAATTCCAACAAGTATCAGGCAATGTTGGCTGACAATTTGTTTGCCTTTGCCAGAAGGCTGGGACTTGGCAGTAGGTGGACTTTCCAACAAGACAATGACCCAAAACATACCTCAAGGTCCACAAAGGAATGGTTCCCTGACAACAAAATCAATGTTCTGTCATGGCCATCTCAGTTGATGGAGCTCAATCCAATAAAAAACCTGTGGGCTGAGTTGAAAAATGTGTTCCTTAACCTTGCCAAACATTACAGGAAGAGACTCCATGCTGTTTTCCTTGCCTTAGGTGGTTGCAGAAAGTACTGAATAAGGAGGGCCAATAACTATGGAACCTTGATTTTGGTGAAATTTCTTTTGTCTTAAATAATTTAATGAGTTTGGTTGAACCAAAACTGTGTTTTTCACATTTTGGTGTTTTGAGCTTCTCTATAATTAAATTATTTTTTAAGTATTGTTGTGCATTGCCAGTCAGGTGTGTCAGTATTTTTGGAGCCCACTGTATTTAAGCTTACATTCCAATTATATAGCTTTCATTCTAATTATGACATGGAGTACAGGAAGTGAAATGGAAGCAAGAGGTATGCAGTGATACCTAGACTTCCTCAACACTTAAGAATAGCTATAGAAATATCATTTAAAAAGGAAATTTTGTCCTCTTCATTGAGTGATGTGAACAAAAAAGAAAGCAGACAATTTTTTTTTTTTTTTATTGGGAGCTACCAGTACTTGAAATGTATCAGATTTATAGCATGTTCTGTAATACACATTATCTCCTGTTCTTATCAAATATAGATACAAACCCAGTAACACTAAGGATCCAATATAAATAAAAAATAAACAATGTTGATACATATAAGCAATTATTGTTGACAATAGTAGGCTTCTATATATTTACTGCAATACAGCTTGGCATGGAACATATTATATAATAGAACTGATTTAATATAGACAGTATAACATTACCTCTTCATCAGAACACAAAGCATTATTACAAAATAAGCACCAGGATAGTTTTTCTGTACAGTTAATAAATTGCTTTAGAGTTTTATTAATATGCATCTGCTGCATATTGTCATCCCTCTGTTTTTATTTTCAATTCTTAAAAAAAAGACATTAAGCAAAGCTGTTCTGAAGGGTGAAACAAGCAAAGCAACCAAGCGTAAAAAAGAACAGTGAAAAGGTAAAAGAACAATGTTCAAGTGACTTTGACAGTCTAACAGAAACTGGTTAGGATGATTGCTTCTTTGGAAATGATTTTTTCCCCACATTGAAACCCTCAACAGTATGAAAGTAGTAGTAGCTACCTAAAGCAGATGACTTACAAATTAACACAGTATGAAATATGATGCAGTAATGGGACATATATAGGGTGTACTTGGACAGGTTCTGTTTGCAAAGTTCTATGTGTATTCACAGAACTGGACCGTTAGTACCCTGTCCATCCCATACTTAACAACTTCTTTTAACTTCAAGTTAGACATTTTCTCTTATTGGCATGCATGCAGCTGGAAAAGGTTAATTCTCTATTGTATATATGCATTTTTTGGTATTGCAATTACCGAGGGAGATTGGTTTCACATGAAAAAGGCAACAGAATCCAGAGCAAAAAATTGCACATTACAAAAATAAAAAAAGATCTCAACCATAGAATCATCAAAGGCACACATCTAAAAACTGAGCATATGTTGGAGAAGGGAATCTATAGTCTATACTGATTTGGGTATGTAGACTAAAAGGAAATATGGCATATTTGAACCTATCCAGGTCCAGTATAAAGTGTCCATGTTGGAACAGCCTCAATCTCAGCTGTCTTAATATGGGCACCTAATATCTCACAGGTCAAATTGACATTTGTTGGCTGAGTGGAAGGTCAAAAAGGTTTTTACCCAAGGTGATGCCTTTGAACCTAGCCTCCATTCATATCTTCAACATTTTTAAATATATTATGGATAATGTAAATTAAGAGGGGGTAGGACTAGATAAGTTCTGTACTTCTTTCTACCCCTTTTAAACATGAACAATATTATTTGAGAATTTTCTTTCATTTGTTTATATGGTGCTGAAGAACTTGTAGTTCTACTGTTTACAAGTTTTACTTCTGTTTGCATTTTAACATGTTCAATTAAAATAATTAAAAATAATAATAATAAATTGGCTCTACCAAAAAGCTAGAGGCACAAATTCAGTGCTAGAAACGATATTGAAGACTACTAAAGAGGTGTTCTAGTTGCAAACAGGAACAAAGGCATAATTCGGGCACCTTTTCGCCTCATAGCAACACAAATCCACTTTACCAGTTTGACTAACATGCCGCAATGTATGGTCCTGGACACATTTAAATTAATCTCCAAAACCTGATTCACTCACTATGGTTGAAATTATCAATAGTGAAGACACCTGGTGGTCAAATCATGAATT
This sequence comes from Umbra pygmaea, assembly GCA_016801145.1. NCBI lineage: Eukaryota > Metazoa > Chordata > Actinopteri > Esociformes > Umbridae > Umbra > Umbra pygmaea. Next base: position 6,772 of record JACXGM010034963.1, on the reverse strand, counting down.
AAAATGTTCAGTTATTAATTTGCAAATTATACAGCAAAACTCTTTATATGCATGTACAATAAATCTGAGCAAAATGACCTTTTTTTTAAGTAATGAAGCAACAACACGAGCAACAACAACAACAGAAAAGACAACAATTACATTTATCTAAGTTAAACAATGACTACATTATCAAAAGGCAAATAGTAGGTATATTGCAACGCTCTCCGCGACACCTCTATTTATCATCATTATCATCATCATCCATACGTCTCAATCACTCCGTCAGTCTAGGGCCAGTCTATGCAGACTGACAGCACAGAGGAAGCCCAATCTCTCAGCGCAGGCAGGCACACACAAACACTGAACGTTTCCAGGGGGACCACTAGCCAACCAATGGCAGCACAGGCTGGCCTGTGTGGAACTCCCCTTATTGGACACAGGCATCTCTATGGAATAGGAAGAGCTCATTTCAAACAAGGATGTGGGGGGGTGATAAAGTCAACCCTAAAAGCATACCCTTTGGAATATTCTGGATTATTTGTTTTGCTTTCATTGGCGCACCCAGTCTAGACAGTACATTTTAATAGCAGGGCAAGGCATCGTACATTAAGAACACAACCAAAACTTGGCAGGGGAAGCACTAGAGCTGGCAATGTTTTATATTTTAACATGAAGTGCATTATATTTACAGATATGTTTAAAAAGGCATTTTAAGGAAAAAGTAGTTTGATGAAGCTTGACATGATACTCGTATACTCAAGTATCAATGAAAGATTTGTGTAATAAACATTCATAAAATGTTATGCCATGCATGAGAGCCTTACACAATGTAAGACAAAGATACACAGCGGTATAGTTTGATGTGGTATGCATTTTAGGGTCCACTATTTCAGGTCCTATTGTGACACTCCCCACCCTGTCTGCAAAGTTATCAGTTAGCACTGGTTTCCCTGAAGCAAAGACTGGCATCGAACCAGAAAACTTACCCAAGCTACCCTCTGAGGTCATAAAACTGCATCATACCAGGGGTGTCAAATAGCATGCCCCTTAGATCAGTCCTTTGAAGAGGTTAGACCTATTAGTTCAGTTTTTTGTCCTCAAATTAAATGTAAACATAAGAAACAGAGTGGGTTGAGAGGGGTGATTGGACAGACTTGCCTGGTGTTTTTAGTGTTCCATTGGCATCTATCCTCTTCCCTTCTGCCCTTCTTCGCTGTGATATCAGCGTCTTTTGGGCAGTTTAAACCTCGCCTCAGAGGGAGCAGTTGCATAATATCAATAGGGAAGTGAGACCAATGCTGACTGAAGGAGATTGTCTCTCTCCTTTGTCATTAAAGTGCTAAGAGATGCCTGTATGAGAGGAGCCCAGATGGTAGGAAGATCAAGACGATGTATAGTTGTCTGCTAAGCGTCAGCTCACACTCCCAGTACAGAGTGCTCACTTTCTCTCTCTGGCTCACCTGGCTAGGTCTAACATTCAGATACAAGGCAAAGAAAGATGGAGTGAATGTCACCCTCCTTCCTTCTGTTTTGTAATGAATCATTTCCCCTCCCAAACCTACATACGGTGAGGGCTCACTTTCAGAAACAACTATTTGTGATTTGTCAGTTTAATATGGGCACTTATTTTCATGCCTATTGGGTTGGCAACATTATGTGATTGATGATGTGTTGCCTGCTGAGGTAGTTTGTCAAAATGAGATATTTGACATATACATTTTGAGCGATCATTTTCAGAGGTCAGAGTTTTTTATGATCTGTCTAAAAGCCTAGAAAGTGAGAGTGAAGACTATAAGTGGAATCCTAATTTGACATTTGTAACTAATTTACCATCTGGTCAACAGATGATAAATGATAAAATTGTAATTTGGCTTAAGCCATGATTCGGCCTTTGCTGCCACAGTGCTGCTGTGCTGTGTAGTAGGCCACTATACACTGTTCTCTGGTGATCTGATGAGGGGAACCTGTCCCCCTAGGTACAGATCTAGGATCAGCTTCTCCTCCAAACAGTCCTAACCTTGACGTATTACAGGACAAATTAAAAAACTGACCCAGAATCAGCACCTAGGGGACAATTCACCCTACTTCTTTTTAGACCATCTGGGCTCTCTTAAGAAAAAGTACTTGAGCTGGCGCTCAAGAGGTTGAGGGCTTTGTCACTCATGATCCCACATGCACAAACAACCCCAGGTCTCCTTGACAACAGGTCTACTTTTTTCTCATTACATTTTGTTATATTAAAAAATAGTGCAATTCTTTTCAACAATTATATAAATAACTTTAAAATCGTGCTTTTTAAGTTTGTTTTTCCATTTCCATATACGTGTATACACACTGTATATATACACACACACATACATCGACACATACATAAAGATGTATATGTATGGAGCACAATGTTAATCATGTTTGAATTGGCACCCCGACTTTCACTTTTTTCTAGAGAAAACACAAAACATTTTTTAGAATCCTTTTTGTTTACAAAAATACCCCTTGCTTAAGCTTTTTTCTCATCACACATTAAAGATTACAATTTTTCTCCCGATAAACAGTCTTGAATCTTGTGCAAACTTCTCTTTTATAAAGATCTGAATAAAAAATAAATCAGAGAAAACAGAGCATTCGCACACAGAATGCCTGAACTTTTCTGGCCGTAAAGACAGTAATAAAATCTACTTGACAAATACTCAAAATACGGCAATAATTTCTGATGGGACCAGACCAAGATGGATGTCACCTCAGTTACTACGCTACTGGACTAAACCTCGACCAAGGACTCTCTAAATTGACAGGCACGTCCCACTCAGCTGTCAACATGGGCGATTCCATGGATGCAAACACAGACCACTGCATTGCTAAGCTGACTAACCTTCTGATGCGAATTGATGAGTAGCGATGGGGGTCTGTCTGGCGCTGAGGCTAACTGGGTCATCAGTTGAGAGGCTAACTGGAGCTCAACTTTGAGCCTCAATCTGGCATCCAGAGAGTCTGGTAGAAGAGTGCTATAAATGCCCTGTACAAGCCTGTACATGGACAGTACTCGCTTGTGATTCAGGGGAGGCTCACTAAAATAAATGTCTGCATCAAATAATTAATTAAAGGAAGACCTGGCTGTTCTGACAGACTTTCTGGTAAACAAAAATATAAGGAACTAGAAATGATGCTGTGTGTACTGACAGCCAATGCAAAAGGATACAAAACCAACCAAAACACTGAGTGAAAAAACGTGACTCCTTTTTTCCTGTTTCTGCCTTTGTCAATATAGAAAAAGCTGAAAGCACGGACAGACAAGAACAAGCAAATATTTATACAAAGTGGGTCGGTAGACGAGGGTTAAGATAGCGACTGAGGGGTAAAAGTTAAGGGAGCACAGCTCTTTTTCTATTGTGCGCCTGCCTCCCCCTGCCACCCAGAGTCACCCTCCCCATGCCAATCTTCGCATGACCCAAACAGTTCAACTGAAGTGCAGCCTCAGGGGGGGAAAGAAAACAGCATCTGCCACCGCCCTCATCAAACCGACTGAGGCTTCTGCTTCTCCTTGTTGTTGCGCACATTCCTGTTTTCCAGGCTACACATGTGGGCCTGCTGAAGTATTCCGTGGAGCAGAGAGGGCGGCGGTGAGGGACCCGAGCCTCCTAAAGCACCTCCGCGAGCCGTGCCCCCGCTAGAAGTCTGGTGGGGGTGCCTGGGCATCGAAGACGGGTGGTAGTAGTGCCCGATCACCTCGCTGTACGTCGGGGGTGCCCCTTCCACACGGCTGGAGTAGGCCTGGGCGGGTGTTGCTACCGTAGTGGTGCTGATCCCCGGGTTGAGGCTGGGCGGCGGGCAAAGGGAGGTGTCGAGGAGGTGGCTGTCGTAGACGGTGCGGTTGGGGGGTGCGCGCACCGACTCCCTGTTGAGCTCCAGCTGCTGTTCAGGGTCGCGGAGCTGCAGGGTGCACAGACCCTGGTAGGGCGGGGGCTCTTCGCCGTCTGACAGTGAGATGGTGGGTGGGAGGTTGATGACGGCATGGGGCAGGTAGGGGTAGGTGGGCTGGAAGCGGGCCAAGCGGTCCCTCTGCAAGTAGGAGGGGACGCGTTCCGGGGGCCGTGGAGTGTATACCTGCTGCTGTGAAGGGGGGGATGAGAAGGATCAGCACACACAGCTTCATATCAGCTGTCAGCATGCATGCACTGGAGTTACTGTTTCATGATTCATTCAGATGCAACACCCTTTAAACAGCCCCTGACTGAATATGATCATTTTCAATATATGAAGTTATATTGAAAGGGGCCTGGAAAAACAGCACAAAACAAAACAGCAAAGTTGTTATATTATCTATTTTAGGTCAATTAGCAAACACCCCATCTGTGAATATGGGAAGACAAATCCATAATTAATTTTAGATCTAACAAAATATTTGCTGTTTCTCTGAAAAAGTCTAAAAGGGTTAATGGCTAAACAAGATTACCCATAATCCACCTTACCTCACTCATTCCACTGGAGGGCCCAGGGCCATCTGAGGACCAAAGACTCCCATCCTGGGTGGGGGTGTTAAAGAAAAAGAGGTATAAGTGTCTAACATGTCTAAGCATACTGAGCTGTACCACTAGGGGGAGGCCTTCCCTCTCTAACCAACAGCTTATGAGCACAGGTCGTTGATGAGAACGGGGGATGAAATACCAATGTCGCCTATCTTAGAAGCCTGAACCCAAAGGGCTAATACTGGGGGGGCTTTGTAGACTTCCTCTCCTTCTGTTCTAGCCCCCACCACCAGATGGGCTGTGCATTGGACAATAAATACATTTAATGCACAAGGGCTCTGCGCACAACCCAGACAGATGCATAGACACAAGGTGACAAGAGAGTAAGAGAGAGAGACAAAAAGATGGGGGGGTGGTATGCTCTGTCATCGCTGACTCATCCCCCCTCATGCAGAGTGCACAGCCGTCTCCGTGGCCCAAACACAAAAACACACAGGCAGACAGACGCACAACATCATGCCCCACATTTCCTAAAGGATTAATCACCCAGCAGTGTGTGTGTGTTCTGTTTTTCTGTCTAGGTGATTCAGAAAGCAGCATTGCAGTCATATGGTTCTAGAATCTTCTGATTACTGCACTATGAGATGTGTCAGATGTTTGGCAGACAACCTGTCTCCTGTGAGCTTCTGACTGATTCATCCAGGGAGTCAAAAAGAAACTTCAGATAGCCAGACACACTTGTATAGCTACATTTACGAGTTTCAAACAGAGTAACACAGTATAATCATGGTGTCTTTCAATGCTATTGTCTGTTGAATATATTTGCTCACATTCAAAGTGTACCGTAAAATTAAAATAAAATGCTTAGTGGCATCACTAGTTTGGGCAGAATTTACCACATCAATGCCACCTGGTTGATGTGGAAACTGAGGTAGTATGGGCAATATACAGTATTAATAGGCTGATAAGTATATTTTTACATTTTAATTGATTAGTGAGCATGCTTTTACATGGCAACTAACAGAAATATGACAAGATTTAATCCCAGAGCTCCATCCTTCAGGTTACGGGTTAGGTTGGCTGTCTGTGGGCAGTAAAGCAATAATGTAATCTACATTCTGGTTGGTTTGGAGTACTTACAGGGACTGTAAAGTAGTTTACTTCCTGTTTTCATGTGGATTACTTAAGAAACACCTCTGGGTGCTATAGGATAAATTTAGTCCATGCCTTAGACTGGTTAAAAACTAAACATATTCTATTTCCTGGTCTGTGTGAAAGCAGTAGATTATTAAACATCCTGGTTTGTTTGGAGTATGTTGTAAAGTATTAAACATCCTGGTTTGTTTGGAGTATGTTGTAAAGTATTAAACATCCTGGTTTGTTTGCAGTATGTTGTAAAGTATTAAACATCCTGGTTTGTTTGGAGTATGTTGTAAAGTATTAAACATCCTGGTTTGTTTGGAGTATGTTGTAAAGCATTCAACAACCTGGAATGTTTGTAGTACAGACTAAGTAAAGTCTAGGTTTTGGCTTGCGTACGGCTATTAAGAAGTGTGGTGTAATTAAAAAGAGGCTGGATGTCTGTACTCTAGTCTTCATGATGACTACCAGTTAAGTGTGTGTTTGGCGTTCTGCCTACAGCCTCAGGCTAATGTCAGCAAACTTACGGATGCCATTGGTAGGTGGCGCCTGCGGGCCTGGTTGTGCCTAGAGATGAAGGAGCGTGCCGACAGTCGGTAGTGGTTGAGTAGGCAGGTGATCACCACCACCATTACCATCATCACCACCACAATCACCAGAATCTGCACAAACTCCAACTGGGCTGGAAAGAGAAGGTGGGGGAGGAGCTAAAGACAGCTGGAAGACACTTTCATTGAAGCAGTATCAAGCTAATGCATTATTTAATTCAACATGTCATTCACTAAGCAAACACGTTTATCTAGAACAACTTCCTTTAGCGTTTCCTCTTTCATGTTTGATTACTAAAAAGTTTTCAGTTATCAAACTGCATTATTCAGGAAATGAAAAGAGCCTTCAGCAATGCCCACAAAAAAAATGTATCCTAACCAATATCCAGTTTTGAAACGTTCGTAAACTGATCTTAAAACCAATATTCTAGAACCTCCTATGTATTGTTAACTCACAAGAAAATAGTGGTGAACTCAGTTTCAGTGGTCTAAGTTCAATTTGTAATATATTATTGCATGTATTTCAGAAAAAACTATTTGAGGCTATGAATATGTAATAAAGCTTAAAACCTGAAAATTTGATTGCCATACAACACAGCGTCAGTCTCTCAGTCAGTCGGTCGCTCTCAGTCAGTCAGT
>JACXGM010034962.1:0-11887 GCA_016801145.1 Umbra pygmaea | reverse complement strand
TGATAGATGGGTAGATAGTGAGGCCGATATAGACGTACAGTACTGTACAGAGAGACAATGATAGATGGGTAGATAGTGAGGTAGACCAAAGGTTATACAGGTAGATAGAGAGGATATAGAGAAGGGTAGATATAGAAGTAGCGAGGTAGCTATTAAACTTGATCTCCACCTAATTTGTGGAGGGTCTGGTAGATTCTCGTTTCAATTGTGGCCATGGGCTAGCGCCTGAAATCAGCAGTGCAAATCATCCAGTAAACCTGTACTATCAATCCTCCACTACACCCTTCCCCATATGTCCTGTGCTTCACTGTTGTATTCAGACAAGCCCAGAAATTATTTTGTAGATTTGAACAGCGACAAAAGAAAATACTGCTTCGTTAAGGCCTTTGAGTGGAAAGTATTCTAGGCTGTGCTGTGCACAATTGAGTGACACTGGTATGCACATTGAGCAAGGCACTTGCTACCATATGGCTCGGTGAGATGTGGTTCAACCTGTCCGTCCTCTTGTAGTTTCTTATGTAGTTTTTCATGTTGGCCATTTCTCCTGCTTGGTAAGAGCAGTATTATAGACCAGTGTTGCGTCATCATGAGTGGGTTTGGATCTCAGGCACTGGCCCACATAGAGCCTGTTGGATGTCTGTTCCCAGCAGATATGGAGGTTCCCAGAGGAAGCACCATCTTTCTCATCTCTCGTTCTTTCACGTTCCTCCTCTTGTTTGTTCTGTCACTCTCTCAGTTCCCTGGTCTCTCATCGTACTTCGCTGAGCACAGAGTGCTGAGTTGGTGAGGGTTGGCCATAGACGCCCATTGTTTTCCCTACATCTCCCTGTCACGCCTCTACACAGACGAGTGCTCTGGGTCGACACGCATGCTGTTAGAGAGAGGGAGGTGCAGGAGAGAGTTGAAGAGAACAGAGAGAGGCCAGAATGAACATGGAGAGAGAAGGAGACGTGATGAAGTGCTGACAGGAGAAACTAGGCCAGGTTTACTGGCTGCCAGCGCTGAGCACAGTGAGATTGCTAGAGCTCATGAAGGGACAGTCATTGGACACAAAGGTGCGCACACACACGTACACACGTACACGATTGAGTCTACAAATCCCATTACATTCGGAATGAACCGATCAAAGTTACATTTAAGATGCTTAGGCCTGGATGAAGCACCTACTTCGTCTTCATACTGCCAGACAGCCACAACTTCTAAGCCAGAGATCTACCTTGTTTCTTTGCTTCGGTGTTGGACCGGCCTGCAATCTGTAGGCCACGCACTGTCAGCCCGAGCACAGTCGAGAGTCCCCAATACCAGTAGAACCAGCGGTACACTGAGCTTTTTAGACAAGACACTGGAGTCTGGTCAGGATAAACATTTACATGACATTTCAGTTATTTAGCTTATCCAGAGCAACTTAGAGTAAGTACCGAGACAAATCCATGGAGAAATTTAGGGTGAAGTGTAGCAATAGGCATTCGATAAAATTTCCTTCGTCGATCGTCGGGAGAATTAACGATCGACTGTCGATTAATTATTCATATTTTTATATTAAAATTCCTTATTTATTTAGTTTTTTATAAATTAAAAATCCAATGAAAGTACAAAAATACAACGTATTTTTCCCTTGATGAAGATCTTTTACCAAAAGATCAACTTGTGGCAGTTAAATTTTGATTCTTTCCTTTTCTTCGACACAAGAGACAATTTAAGTAAGAAAAGATCATGATTGGTTCAATTCGAAATGAAGATACCCAACCAGCAGTAGAAGACGCGTGCACCCACAGTTCTTAATCAACGCTTCTATCTAACAACAACAAAGCAACCTGACTCTCAGGTCAGAAAGACGTAGAGCTCGGTCTCAGCCAGACTAGTTCAAGGCAGGCTGGATATAGCAGTGCCTATTGCATATGGGCACGGAAGTGAATTGAAGCAACTAAACAAATAATTGCACAATATTTACTTCTGTGTTTCAGAGATTACAGTGGCAGCAACACTCCGGTTACATTAAGACAGCGTGCCACATCAAAGGTCTGACAGCTCTAGTTAGTTTTTACAGGGCATCGCCTCCTCTCGCATCAGTGAAAGTAAGACTGTGGCTAAATACGTTCTGGGACAGACGAGCCCCAGTGGGGTATTTTTATGCCTGGCTCAGTGGTAGCATGTTGTTGCCTGGCTTAAATTTACCCTAAAACCTACTGGAAGCTCTCTATCTGTGTCTCTTTAGCCTAAAATACTAAATGAGTCAATGGTATTAATAATGTTATTAAGATTTTTTTAATTAGTGACTCTATTTTGTTGAATAAAACACTGCATCACATCTGACTGGCACAATGTCCTGGAGTATATAAAGCAAGACTGAAAAGATACCATTAGGCCTAAAGCCCTCTTCTGAACACAACTGCCCTGCTGCCAAACCAATCATTGGCTTATTTTGAAGACATCCATTGAAAATGACATGTCATTTTGCCTGTGGGCAAACCTGTTTAGATGACAACATTTCAAGCTCAACTGCGACAGTTTTGTCCAGGATTGCCTATTACTGGTTCAGCGTCTTGACTCTCATTCAAAAATGTCCCTTCCCCCTTCGTGATACTTCCTTTCTAGCTAAGACCAAACAGCTTTACGATTCCTACCAGGCATTTGGGGGAAGTTGGTCCTGGACCCAGAAACCCTGTTTGAACTCACCCTTGTTTCTAGTCATTACAGAACGGATTAAGCTACTGTTTATTTTCGGCAAAGGATAATGCAAGGCCTATGTGGGCTTAATTGACCCTTTGATGCAATATCACAACAAACCCTTCATTATAGTATGGGGAATATTCAGCTGGTCTGCTTTATCTTTGTCTAGCAGCAAAAACCTATGGATAGTCTAAATGTTCAATCTATGGGTAGTCTATGTTCAGTCTATGGATAGTCTATATGTTCAGTCTATGGGGAGTCTATGTTCAGTGTATGGGGAGACAATGTTCAGTCTATGGGGGTCTGTGGACAGTCTATGTTCAGTCTATGGGGAGTCTATGTTCAGTCTATGGATAGTCTATGTTCAGTCTATGGGGAGTCTATGTTCAGTCTATGGGGAGTCTATGTTCAGTGTATGGGGAGACAATGTTCAGTCTATGGGAGTCTGTGGACAGTCTATGTTCAGTCTATGGGGAGTCTATGTTCAGTCTATGGATAGTCTATGTTCAGTCTATGGGGAGTCTATGTTCAGTCTATGGGGAGTCTATGTTCAGTCTATGGGGAGTCTATGTTCAGTCTATGGGGTGTCTATGTTCAGTCTATGGATAGTCTATGTTCAATCAAAGGGGAGTCTATGTTCAGTCTATGGGGAGTCTATGTTCAGTCTTTTGATAGTCTATGTTCAGTCTGTCGGGAGTCTATGTTCAGTCTGTGGAGTCTATGGGGAGTTTACGGCAGTGGTGGGAAATCATTTTAGCTTGAGGGCCACAGTGAGTGTCTGAAACCAAGTGAATGGCCGCATAATATAGCTATGCGTGAAAAAATAGGATATAGGAAATGTAATCTCACCCCTGTCCTTACACAAGTAAAGTGCAAACATTTGAGAAAAACAAATTAAATGGAAAAAGCAATAAAATATGCATTATGACATAGCTACTGTATGTCATATATGACAGTGGATGTCTGACATAACATTCAGCACTGTAAAAAACTCAATTTTAAAACAAGTGGTAAGTGTATTTCCTTAACTTCCAAAGGTAGACAAGCCTTTTAAAACAGTTTGGCCAGCCAGTCAGTGTCTTGTTACTATTGTGCTCCGTAAAAAAGACATAATATGAATGGAACCAGGCAAATTAATTTGTTTGAAGGAAAGGAGTATTAAATATGATACATGTTGTATAATCCTGATTTACTGTAAAGATCATTGCACACTGTCACTTTAATATTGATGGGATTGTACTTTAAACGGCAATCGAGGTAGCCTAGCAGGGACGTTTGTTTAGCTCTGAAAGTCCAACTTGCACATCTCTGTTCATTAGGTCACATTTGCATGCAGGATAGATGTGAAATTCAGCCACCCACCCACCCAAAATAACGTAATTTGGTGCAGAGTGATGTCCTACCTCATTGCAGAAATATATTTTGTAATATTCACTTCCTGCTTCCTGTCTGTATAGTTTTAGAAAACTAAAATAGAGTTGGTGAGAGGTACCCAACTCTGAGATTCGATATATCCAGCTCTGACTAACCCACAAGGTACAACCACCAATCATTCTTTGCACTCCCTGTTTATAACGGTACCAACCATTAGCTTCTAGCTTGTACGGTTCAGGAAATATGATGCTTTGAAGTGATTTTAACAACCCCTGGTAGTGTAGGAGAGTGAATTTAACAACCCGTGGTAGTGTTGGAGAGTGATTTTAACAACCCGTGGTAGTGTAGGAGAGTGAATTTAACAACCTGTGATAGTGTAAGAGAGTGATTTTAACAACCCGTGATAGTTTAGGAGAGTGAATTTAACAACCCGTGGTAGTGTAGGAGAGTGAATTTAACAACCAGTGATAGTGTAGGAGAGTGAATTTAACAACCCGTGGTAGTGTTGGAGAGTGATTTTAACAACCCGTGGTAGTGTAGGAGAGTGAATTTAACAACCCGTGTTAGTGTAAGTGAGTGAATTTAACAACCCGTGATAGTGTTGGAGAGTGAATTTAACAACCCGTGATAGTGTTGGAGAGTGAATTTGACAACCTGTGATAGTGTTGGAGAGTGATTTTAACATCCCGTGATAGTGTTGGCGAGTGATTTTAACAACCCATGATAGTGTAGGAGAGTGAATTTAACAACCTGTGATAGTGTTGGAGAGTGATTTTAACAACCCGTGATAGTTTAGGAGAGTGAATTTAACAACCCGTGCTAGTGTAGGAGAGTGAATTCAACAACCCGTGGTATAGTGTAGGAGAGTGAATTTTACAACCCGTGATGGTGTAGGAGAGTGATTTTAACAACCCGTGATAGTGTAGGTGAGTGAATTTAACAACCCGTCATAGTGTAAGAGAGTGATTTTAACAACCCGTGATAGTTTAGGAGAGTGAATTTAACAACCCGTGGTATAGTGTAGGAGAGTGAATTTAACAACCCGTCATAGTGTAAGAGAGTGAATTTAACAACCCGTGGTCGTGTAAGAGAGTGATTTTAACAACCCGTGATAGTTTAGGAGAGTGAATTTAACAACCCGTGGTATAGTGTAGGAGAGTGAATTTTACAACCCGTGGTAGTGTTGGAGAGTGATTTTAACAACCCGTGATAGTGTAGGAGAGTGATTTTAACAACCTGTGATAGTGTAGGAGAGTGATTTTAACAACCTGTGATAGTGTTGGAGAGTGATTTTAACAACCTGTGATAGTGTTGGAGAGTGAATTCAACAACCCCTTGGTAGTGTAGGTGAGTGAATTTAACAACCTGTGATAGTGTTGGAGAGTGAATTCAACAACCCCTTGGTACTGTAGGAGAGTGAATTTAACAACCCGTGGTAGTGTAGGAGAGTGAATTTAAAAACCTGTGATAGTGTAGGAGAGTGATTTTAACAACCTGTGATAGTGTTGGAGAGTGATTTTAACAACCTGTGATAGTGTTGGAGAGTGAATTCAACAACCCCTTGGTAGTGTAGGAGAGTGAATTTAACAACCCGTGGTAGTGTAGGAGAGTGAATTTAAAAAACTGTGATAGTGTTGGAGAGTGATTTTAACAACCTGTGATAGTGTAGGAGAGTGATTTTAACAACCTGTGATAGTGTAGGAGAGTGATTGTAACAACCCGTGATAGTGTAGGAGAGTGAATTTACCAACCCGTGATAGTGTAGGAGAGTGATTTTAACAACCCGTGATAGTGTTGGAGAGTGATTTTAACAACCTGTGGTAGTGTAAGAGAGTGAATTTAACAACCCGTGGTAGTGTAGGAGAGTGAATTTAACAACCTGTGAGAGAGTTTTGGAAAGTCTATGACATTCTGTTCAGTTAAAAGCAGGAAACTTTAGTTCACCACAACTTTCGAAAGAAACATTAGGTGGCTCCATGTTCAGTTGTCCTCTGTTATTGTCACGAGCTCACTGCTCATGTGCCCCCAGTCAGCAGTAATTAACTTTAAATGGAAGGCTCAATTTGGGATGGACACATTATGTGGATCTGCGAGGACAGGAAACCCTCTTGGGTCCCAAGCTGGACCTCCTTCCTGTTCTGGCTAACGCCATCCTGTGGTCCTATAGGTCAGTCCGATGACCCCTGACAATGCTGTTCCAGAACAGTGTCCGTGTGCTCTGTCAGCACTCAGCGGAGTGGAGACCAACCTGGAGAAGGGGCTCTGCCTTCATGTTCTGGCTGGGCTGGATCATGTGTTTTCTGTCTGGGGGCAACAATGAACTAATCAGGTTGAACATTAATATTGAGAAGATTAATCATTAATCTCAGCTCATTAGGACGTCCCCTAGACCCTCCTTCCCTAGACCCTCCTTCCCTAGACCCTCCTTCCCTAGACCCTCCATCCCTAGACCCTCCTTCCCTAGACCCTCCTTCCCTAGACCCTCCTTCCCTAGACCCTCCTTCCCTAGACCCTCCATCCCTAGACCCTCCTTCCCTAGACCCTCCTTCCCTAGACCCTCCTTCCCTAGACCCTCCATCCCTAGACCCTCCTTCCCTAGACCCTCCTTCCCTAGACCCTCCATCCCTAGACCCTCCTTCCCTAGACCCTCCATCCCTAGACCCTCCATCCCTCCCAGATAAGTCAGGAGATCTCAGGTGGTATTTTCCTCCAGGTTCCTGGTGCGAGGGTCATCTTTCATGCGGCTATATTGTTTGAAATGGGGCTTCTCCCACGGTGGAACCGTTTGGAGACATATGTCTTGTTATCCAATTGGATGAGCTGTGGTGGAGGGCCAGATATTAGTCAAGGCCCAGTGCTCATCAGGCAAAGGTGGAGGACTGTAGCTAGTGTTTAGCCCTGCTTCTGTTTAAAATGTAATACTGTGTATGTGGTTAAAATTACAATAAATTTCCCATGAACCCGTATGTTGAGTCCCTATCTGGTTATTCCCTTTCTACCAGAAATAGGGAGTTCTGAGAGTTCTAGAATCAGAATATGAAGGGTTCTAAAATTAGAACAATATGAAGGTTCTAGTATTGGAACAATATGTAGGGTTCTAGAATCAGAATAATATGAAGGGTTCTAGAATAAGAACAATATGAAGGGTTCTAAAATTAGAACAATATGAAGGGTTCTAATATTGGAACAATATGAAGGGTTCTAGAATCTGAACAATATAAAGGGTTCTAGAATAAGATCAAAATGTAGGGTTCTAGAATCAGAACAATTTGAGGGGTTCCTCATTTCCTTTTGTCTGCTGATTCTGCTGTATCATGCCTGCAGAAGGGCTGGGCCTGTGTTCACGTCTGAGCATGCGCTTTCCTTTATGCAGGACCAGAGATTCTGCAGGCATGCCAGCTCCCTCCCTCCAAGCATGTCTGCTTCCTTCCCGTCTCCCAACAACAGTCTCTTCTCCTCGTCTCCTCCCTCACCATCAGTACCCAGGCTGTTTTCCCTCCTCTCAGTCCCTCCCTGCCTGATTCCTGTGGTACCGTGACATCTGCTCCCTGGTGCCTCTCTCTTCCTGCCCACCAGCAAAATGCGCTAACTCAACGCTGCATAGTTTTCTTCCCATTCCCATCGTCCAGCCAGGCGTTGGTCATAGCTGGGCCCTCTCTGATACGTCTATGTGTTTCCAAACTCCTCCTTCTGTCTCTCTCTCTCTCCCTTTTTTCTTTCTCTGCTTGCTGTAGCATCTGCTGATGAATGCTAAAAAGGCAAAAGAGAGAAAGAGGGCGCTGCCTGGCTGTTCAGCTAGCTGGCATCACTCACACTGCAGTGCTGCACTAGCTCCTCCCACCTCCCCTCTGACTGCTGCACTGGCTCCTCCCAAATCCCCTCTGACTGCTGCACTGGCTCCTCCCACCTCCCCTCTGACTACAGCGCTGCACTGGCTCCTCCCACCTCCCCTCTGACTGCTGCACTGGCTCCTCCCACCTCCCATGTCCACTCGTCTGCATGTGTGTATGTGTGTCTGAAAGTTTAGCTGTAGAGGAAAGAACCGTGAGGTAGAGGAGAGAACCTGTGGGGTGTTGGGTGTAACCGTAGCTGTAGAGCAGGGGTGCCCAATAGGTCGATGCTTTTGCTACATTTTTCATAAAAATAAATATAACAACATCATTACTTCTCTATTTAGTTTCAAGACTTGCACTTAACGAATAGACTTTGACCGGGCAAGATTTTTGTTTATTCAGTTGCCATGACAACTAACGTTTCTCTAGTCTGCCTCGCGATTTCCAAGAGCTTCGAGCTCTGAGCACAGAGCGTAAAATAGTGAAGCTTGCATTAGGCCTAATCTCTGTATTCGGTAGCCAATATGAAATTAATTTGCAAAATACAAATGTAAAATAAATTCCAAACATTTGAAAATGAGTGCGGTACCAAGCAAAAAGCCAAAACATACCATTTCCATGCTATGTCCTTCTTTTTATGCATTTGTCTGATCTGCCAAACAAGTAGCCTATTGCTATTCCAAAAAAAGGAAACGTTGACAAACATTTTTGGACACTTAATGAAATCTATCACAACAATTTTCCTGTAAGAAGCGATCTTAGAAGAACAAAGGTGAAAGAACTGAAATCTTAATAAACTGGTGAACAGTCACTTTTTAGTCGCCCAAGCCTAAAAGCAAAGGCATCCACAGAGGTATCATTACGGTTGAGTCACATCATCATAAACTGGCTCTTGTAATCTGTTGTGTTGTAGATGTTTTGAGTTCAGTGTTAAAATGGAATATCAACAATCAACATTTATTAACGTTTCTCTCATTAATTACATGAAGAATTCCACATAGAGATACATGCAGTAGTAGCAACAAGCATTTGAAGTGTATTTTTTAAATAAACAATTTTTAAGTTGGTAGATCTCATTGAGTTAAAAATTATAGAAGTAGATCATCATGCAAAAAAGTGTGGGCACCCCTGCTGTAGAGGAAAGAACCGTGAGGTAGAAGAGAGAACCTTTGAGGTGTTGGGTGTAACCGTAGCTGTAGAGGAAAGAACCGTGAGGTAGAGGAGAGAACCTGTGAGGTGTTGGGTGTAAGTTAACCTCACAGTTCTTTCCTCTACTTTACAGCTACAGTTACACCGTGTAACCATAGAACTTTTGAGGATTGTAAAAGGCTGACATTTATGCTGCTTTAGTCAACACACTACATGTTACCCAATGGGCTACACTGACTAAAACTGTAGTCTGCCATCAGAGATGCCACAAGGTAGTGTAATAGATTACTTTTCTGAGTTGTGCTGAGTTCACAACTTATGGGAAGTTCCTCAGTATGACCCTAATTACCAGGTAAAATAAGTTCTCTAATTTTAGGATGTTTCCGATTGTTGCAATTGAAGGTAAAACACTGTACACTTTTACAGTGGATTTTCTGTCAAATTACAACCATTTTTTTACAGTGTTGTCATGTTTTAGTTTTTCATAGATCACTGATGAGTTATGAACTTATTTTCCCTGGTCAATAGGGTCTTACTGAGGAACTTCCCAAAAAGTTATGAACTCAGCCCACCCCAGAAATGTAATCTATTACACTAACTTGTGGCATCTCTGCTCATAACCCTGATTTGCTCACATTTACCAAGGGGGCCAATATTAGTAGAGGGCACTGTATGTCATGAAATTATTAGATTTTTATTCGTGCAGCTGCTGCTAGTACTTGAACAGCTGAACAACTTCTCAGGTTTTATTAGTGTATCTTGATCCTGATATACAGCAGTATCCTGATATATATATATATTTTTTTTTTAAATATATATATATTATAAAAAATCTATGTTTTAATCTGTATATTTTCATCCCTGTCCGTTACCTCATAGGATCGACCTCCACTGCGTACAAGCGTTTATCTATGTGCCAAGTGTGTGTTTAGGTGGCTAATCATGGAAGTTGTAAAACAAGCATTATTTAACCAGCACATTAATGACATCTCCCCTGACTGAGGATCAATGAGTCTCTGTAGCCCGGGGGGTAGTTAATGGTGGCTCTGTGCCCAGACTCACCTGCCCACTGAGCTGGGCTCTAATCTCTGCTTGGACCATCGCAGGCTCATAAAGCATAAATTAATCAGTTGAGCTCTGAGATTAGTATTGAACTCTGATTGGAGAGACAGGTAATCTTCACAGCCAATAGTTTGGTATGTTGTCTGGCTGGTATAGCATTGGGCTAGTATGTTTGAACTAGCCAACTAGTTAAAAACCTCTTATGTTAATATGTGCCCATGAGCAGAGCAAGTCTAACCCTAATTACTCCTGTAAATTGCTCTGGCTTAGGCCATCTGCTAAAATATAAAACGCCCTTTGGCAGAGGAGAAAATGGGTGTCTGTGGCGCATTTCTCCCCAGTCATGGTGTATGTGTGGGGGGTGTTTGAGGGTGCTATCCCTAGTGCAGGACAAAGGTTGGGCATCAGACACAAAGAGCATCCATCTGCCATTGGCATTTCAGTTCAAAGCCCATGTCACCAGTTTGGTCCACCCTCGGCTTGGATAATTACTGCTTCTTTGTGTCTATCAGAGTAGCTGAATAAACAATTTCCCTGCCCCCCTCCTCTTAATAGCTGAGGTAGTCTTTCCCACATCTTACACTTAGTAAATGAGGTAGTCTGTTTCCTGACCCTTCCTCTTAGTAACTGAGGTACACTGTTTCCTGACCTCTCCTCTTAGTAACTGAGGTAGTCTGTTTCCTGACCCCTCCTCTTAGTAACTGAGGTAGACTGTTTCCTGACCCCTCCTCTTAGTAACTGAGGTAGACTGTTTTCTGACCCCTCCTCTTAGTAACTGAGGTAGTCTGTTTCCTGACCCCTCCTCTTAGTAACTGAGGTAGTCTGTTTCCTGACCCCTCTAAATAACTGAGGTAGTCTGTTTCCTGACCCCTCTAAATAACTGAGGTAGTCTGTTTCCTGACCCCTCTAAATAACTGAGGTAGTCCGTTTCCTGACCCCTCTAAATAACTGAGGTAGTCTGTTTCCTGACCCCTCTAAATAACTGAGGTAGTCTGTTTCCTGACCCCTCTAAATAACTGAGGTAGTCCGTTTCCAGACCCCTCTGAATAACTGAGGTAGTCTGTTTCCTGACCCCTCTAAATAACTGAGGTAGTCCGTTTCCAGACCCCTCTAAATAACTGAGGTAGTCTGTTTCCTGACCCCTCTAAATAACTGAGGTAGTCCGTTCCCTGACCCCTCCTAGTAGGAGGCAGGAAACAGACTTTATGTATCATTCTATATTGTGGAGCTGAGCCACATAGGGGAGCTGTCAGCTTCTAGTGGTTTACCCGGTTACCTAGCAAATTTGCACACACACTTGTCGTCAGCCAAATGGGATGGCAGCATGCCCTGTATAAGAAGGCCACAGCCCTGACGTCGTCCTTCACCTGACTTTGTACTCCAAAGCTATTACCTGGGAGAAGAAGAATCTGCCATGGATATTAAAAGCCTCTGCATCTCTTCATTGAAGAGAAGTTGATCTCTGTCACCAGCTTTGCTGTCTGCTGCTGTGACTGACATTTTGTCCGTCCGTCAGTCCATCTGCTTGTTCCCAGGGCAACAGCAATCAGCCCAGAGAGAGAATACAGCTGTCAGACCAGCCACATGACAATGACCCCTCCTCCCGTCTCGTCTGAACCCAACCTTCTTTGTCTGTTAGATTAAGTTATTCCTAAACATCAGTCCAGTCATTGTTTGTTAAACGCCGCTAGCTCTAGCTCTAACCCTGTCTTTGTCATTTGTTATTATTCTGGAGGTGGGGGTATGTTTTATTCACAGGAGGAAGAAGAAGCCAGGGGCACAGGTAGGGGAGCCAGGGG
>JACXGM010034961.1:0-11846 GCA_016801145.1 Umbra pygmaea | reverse complement strand
ACACACACACACACACACACACACACACACACACCAAGGATAGCCTGTCTGGTTCCTTCCCACTCATTTCCACAGACAAACAAACACACAGAATTTAGGGACAAACTGCAAAGAATAATCGTCACTACAACAGTGATGTAGCGTCTTCTTAAAATGAATGTAAAGTGGTAAACCGTTACAGCTCTGGAATTCATATAGATACCATACTGAGCACATAGTAAGTACCACTACTCTATGATTCTTTCAGAGGTTTAAATAATCTTCCAGCCAGCACATTATTAGGTTAGAACATACCAAATCACTTTTTCTCTGTCTTTCTGCATCACCCCAGTACTGGAATGGAACATCAAACACAGAAATGCAAATTCATTTCTTCCTAACAGTTCTACAGCATCAAACAAACGTATAATTGGATTTTTCCTCCTGACGTAAAAGGCTTATTCATCTGTTAAATCTAGACTTCTACTGATGAACAGAATGAATCTGGCTCTACAAATCAGCACAATCTAAGAGAGAATCAGAGAAGTCGGAGCAAGAGAGGAGAAAGTGAGAGAGGGAGGGAGGAGAGAGAGAGGAAACTATGGAGGGGGGATGAAGAACTAGCAGGCTCTATGCAAAGCACACACACATCCAACACAGCCATGTTTGAAACGAGGTAAAAAGCATAAAGAACAGCCCATCGTTACCATAGAGAGAGGTGCTGTAAAGTCAAACAGTGATGGGTCTAGAACCATCCCTGTATGCCCTCTCCTAATGACTTGGGAATTAATTAGCTCTATAATGAGAATATGCACATATGGTTGTTAATGTGCGGTCACTGGACTCCCTCAAGACTCTCGCCCGGAATCTCCCACACTGTTCCGCATCTCCATCCGGTTCTCCTCCTTGCTGTTCATAATGTGGATGATTGTAGCACTTCTGGCTCATCCACCTCAAAAGTGACCTTATTTTGCATTGATATTTCACACTATTTCTTTATATATATACAGTATCTCATAAAAGTGGGTATACCCCTCACATTTTTATAAATATATGATTATAACTTCTCATGTGACAACACTGAAGAAATGATACTTTACTACAAAGTAAAGTAGTGAGTGTACAGCTTGAATAACAGTGTAAATTTGCTGTCCCCTCAAAATAATTCAACACACAGCCATTAAGGTCTAAACCCCTGGAAACAAAAGTGAGAACACCACAAAGTGAAAATGTCCAAATTGTCCAATTAGTCATTTTCCCTCCCCAGTGTCATGTGACTCATTAGTGTTACAAGGTCTCAGGTGTGAATGGGGAGCTGGTGTGTTAAATTTGGTGTTATCCTCTCAAACTCCCTCATACTGGTCACTGGAAGTTCAACATGGCACCTCATGGCAAAGAACTCTCTGAGGATCTGAAAAAAAGAATTGTTGTTCTACATAAACATGGCCTAGGCTATAAGAAGATTGCCAAGACCCTGAAACTGAGCTGCAACACGGTGGCCAAGACCATACAGTGGTTTAACAGGACAGGTTCCACTCAGAACAGGCCTCGCCATGGTCGACCAAAGAAGTTGAGTGCACTACTCAGCATCATATCCAGAGGTTGTCTTTGGGAAATAGACAAATGAGTGCTTAGAGCATTGCTGCAGAGAGTGAAGGGGTGGGGGGTCAGCCTGTCAGTGCTCAGACCATACTCTGCATGGCTGTCATCACAGAAGAAAGCCTCTTCTAAAGATGATGCACATGAAAGCTCACAAACAGTTTGCTGAAGACAAGCTGACTAAGGACATGGATTACTGGAACCATGTCCTGTGGTCTGATGAGACCAAGATAAAATTTTGGTTCAGATGGTGTCAAGCGTGTATGGCGGCAACCAGGTGAGGAGTACAAAGACAAATATGTTTTTGCCTACAGTCAAGCATGGTGGTGGGAGTGTCATGGTCTGGGACTGCATGAGTGCCGCCGGCACTGGGGAGCTACAGCTCATTGAGGGAACCAGTAATGCCAACATGTACTATGAAAAAGTGAAGCAGAGCATGATCCCCTCACTATAATCATATATTTACAAAAATGTGAGGGGTGTACTCAGTTTTGTGAGATACTGTACATTTGGAGGATAGACTTTCATATGTGTCTCAGTTCAATAGGTAGAAATAATTCATACTTTTTTGCCACATGCAGATTGATGGGCTCAGGAAACCAACTTGTTTATCTGGCAACCCTTGTTTCAGTTAGCTTTATATGACGCAGTTAAGCATGCTTTAGATCAAGCGAGGAATGCTTTGTTCTTATGTATTTAAATCACAACAGTCAATAAGAGCTTCATTGTTTTTGGTACAGCTATCCAGAGCATTTCACCCATCTATTATTTCTTCTGTTTTGATTTTTACCAGATTCTCCCCAACCAATTTCTTATGTCCAATTCTCCTTAGAGCCTTGTCTCATCAGCAACCCCTCTCTGGTCCGTGATGGTCGAATATCGCTAATGTGCCACCTGTCACAGTCCTCCCCTATCGATCTCTTCAATTCTCAGTCAACCAGACAAGTTGGCCGCGGCACCATGCCAAAACAGTGCCCTTGTCCATCATGGCCAGTAGCCTAAAGAAAGCTTTTGATCTAGGTTAATCATGATGTTTTAATTCGTAAGTTATCTAAGTTCACCTGATGATATTAAATGGATAAAATCATACCTAACAGATAGGAAACAATGTGTTTGTGTGGATAATAATATTTCACAAATAACTGACATTCATGTGGGTGTACCTCAAGGTTCCATTTTGTGTCCCCTGTTGTTCAGTCATATATATTAATGATCTACCAGAACACTGTCCACCTACTGTCACCTGTCAGATGATGATACTGTCATATACCTACATGCTAAAAATAAGAGGCAAGCCGCAGAAGAGCTATCAACTCAGATTTATAATACAAGTAAAAAAGGTTGTAAACACAATCCAGAGTTATTAAACTAGGCATGATAAATGTGCAGTGTTGCTACAGGTTGCTACGACAACACAAAAATGTTTTGCTTGTGCGCATGTCCTTTGGGCAATTGCTACAGGTTGCTACGACAACACAAACAAACTGTTGCTTGTGCGCAGGTCCGTTGGGCCGCACAACGCGGAAGATCCAGGTATTTTAGATCTCCATGTTTGCTTCATGCACTTTTGACCAACTTACATTGGAATGAACAGGGCTTCGTGCAGAAGGCGCCATCCAGTTATTTTAATACATCCATGTTCTGAAAACGATCACATAGTTTACAAAAATAGTTCACCAAAAATTGATTCTAAAAACCTTTTAATCGAGAAATAGGCGATAAAGTTGCTGAATCTGTCTTCATTTCAGATCGACAAAGGTCAGTTTAAAAGATTTTCATCTGATTTTGAGAGGCGGCGAGCCGAGTGTGGAGTGCTGCAGCCGGTCATGTCATGCTACACTGAAGTTGGTAGTTTGAAAAATGCAAGTTATTTCAATTGATATTCTGTAATATTTCAATCTTCATGTGCTAAAAGATCACATAGGTTCCTGTAAATGGCAATACACACTCATTTTTTGCCAAATAAATTAAAAACTTGTTGAAATCATCAATGTCTTCCCTCTTGTTGTATCAAAACCTCACGTAGCTTTCCTCAGAGATGGTCCCAATAATGCGCTTAAACATACATTATGTAGTTTTTGGCCACAATACAATAGCAAAAGATCATGGGTTTTGTTATCATCATCAATGACAACCTTCCAATCTAGCGTCTCCGGCAGAAAAAAATATTCACTGACCAAGTAATGTATTGTTAAAAATATTATAACTTCATTCACGTTATGTTTGGCGGTTCTGTGGAACTTAAAACAACTAGAGCAGTCAAAGATTATATGACGCCATCGACGGAAGACAAAATGAAACGTCCCATACGTGTCTTTGAATTATATCACAAATTTCTCTGGGTTTGAAAGTTGGTGGAAACATTTAGGATAATGTAAGTACACAACTAAGAAATATATATAATATAGGGGTAGTGATGTTTGCTTTTTTAATGCAAAGTACATCTTTTGTTATTGTTTTGGAAAACTACATATTGTACCTTTAAAGTCAAGTCAAATTCCGTTTGTGCATGATTACATGATAACTATTTTTTAATACTGTATCCTAAATTGTAGCTAATTGATATCAAATGCTGAAAAATATTTCTGGAGTGTTAAGATTAAAAGAAAAAATAACAACAAAAACTGTACAGAACCTAAAACCATGACAGGAACCGAACCGTGGGTTTTGTGAACCGTACCAACCCTAGTATATACTGTATATGTTACTTGTGATATATTTATTTTCTATGCTATCAACCTGCCAGCTGTCATGATCTGGAATAGTGGTTATGTCATTTTATTTGCCGATGCTTATTTGTTTCTGTTTTGTGTTTGTATTGTATTGTTTTAGATTATCTAATGTTTTAAACCATCAACCTGCTAGGGACTGCAGATCAAAATTAGCCTGCATGGCTAAATCTGGCACATTTACATGTTGAACTATGTGCTCATGTTGATTAATGTGTGCTGTCCCTTTTAAAAATAAAAAATCTAATCAAAATCAAGCCTAGTCATCGACAGATACTGTATAATAACAGCTGTACTTCCCAGAAATTCACATAGCCCAGCTAGATTCATACCACCTGTCTCACTTGTGTGATTGCTTGTGCGTATGCTTGTTGCGTGCTGGCTTCAGAACTGTATTTAACATTTTACAGACTGCAATTGGTCGATAAGTCCTACAAGTTCTACATGTATTCTACAGGAGACTAAAGGCAAAAAGTTCTTGAAACAAGCAGGAACTTAAGATGCAGGCCTGGCAGGCCTGAAAAAGTAGTACAGGCCTGGCAGAGCACCACCAAGGAAGATACCCAGCATCTGGTGATTTTAGTCATTGCATGCAAAGGCTATGCGACGAAATATTAACAATTATTACTTTATTCTAACCTTTATCATCAAGTAGTATTACTGTGGTCAATGCTTATTTTTTACACGCACATTCTAAGAAGGGGACCGGCACTTAAGATTAAGATTTTTCCCTGTACATTCAATTGCACATGCAATATTTTGCACATGTGACAAATAAACTTGAAACTTGAAACTCAGTCCAGACTGGCAGGCTGATTGACACTCTCCACTACTGTAGGTTAAAACAGTTAGGACTAAGCCTGATCCATTATGGACATGCATACAACCCTGCACATTAATTTGAAACAAAGTGCACACAAAACATTTCTGTCATCAAAAACAATAAAATAAATACCTCCTGCGTTACGGTCAACTCGCAAAACATGCTGAAATATTTTCGTAAGTGACACCCAGTTATGTACAGTGCCTTGCGAAAGTATTCACCTCCCTTGAACATTTCAACCTTTTGTCACCTTTTGCCACATTTACATATAAAACTGTAATTTTTTGTGAAGAAGCAACAACAAGTGGGACACAATTCTGAAGTGGAACGAAATTTATTGGATATTTCAAACTTTTTTAACAAATAAAACACTGACAAATTGGGCGAGCAAAATTTTTCAGCCCCTTTACTTTCAGTGCAGCAAACTCTCTCCAGAGGTTCAGTGAGGATCTCTGAATGATCCAATGTTGACCTAAATGACTAATGATGATAAATAGAATCCACCGGTGTGTAATCAAGTCTCTGTATAAATGCACCTGCTCTGTGATAGTCTCAGAGGTCCGTTGAAAGCACAGAGAGCATCATGAAGAACAAGGAACACACCAGGCAGTTCCGAGATACTGTTGTGGAGAAGTTTAAAGCCAGATTTGGATATAGAAAGATTTCCCAAGCTTTAAACATCCCAAGGAGCACTGTGCAAGCGATAATATTGAAATGGAAGGAGTATCAGACCACTGCAAATCTACCAAGACCCAGCCGTCCCTCTAAACTTTCAGCTCATACAAGGAGAAAACTGATCAGAGATGCAGTCAAGAGGCCCATGATCACTCTGGATGAACTGCAGAGATCTACAGCTGGGGTGGGCGAGTCTGTCTATAGGACAACAATCAGTTGTATACTGCACAAATCTGGCCTTTATGGAAGAGTGGCAAGAAGAATGCCATTTCTGAAAGATATCCGTAAAAATTGTAGTTTAAAGTTTGCCACCAGCCACCTAGGAGACACACCAAACATGTGGAAGAACGTGCTCTGGTCAGATGAAACCAAAATCGAACTTTTTGGCAACAATGCTTAACGTTATGTTTGATGTAAAAGCAACACAGCTCACCACCCTGAACACACCATCCCCACTGTCAAACATGGTGGTGGCAGCATCATGGTTTGGGCCTGCTTTTCTTCAGCAGGGACAGGGAAGATGGCTAAAATTAATGGGAAGATGGATGGAGCCAAATACAGGACCATTCTGGAAGACAACCTGATGGAGTCTGCAAAAGACCTGAGACCGGGACGGAGATTTGTCTTCCAACAAGACAATGATCCAAAACATAAAGCAAAATCTACAATGGAGTGGTTCACAAATAAACATATCCAGGTGTTAGAATGGCCAAGTCAAAGTCCAGACCTAAATCCAACCGAGAATCTGTGGAAAGAACTGAAAACTGTTGTTCACAAACGTTCTCCATCCAACCTCACTGAGCTCCAGCTGTTTTGCAAGGAGGAATGGGCAAAAATGTCAGTCTCTCGATGTGCAAAACTGATAGAGACAAAGTTTGAAATATCCAATAAATTTGGTTCCACTTCATGATTGTGTCCCACTTGTTGTTCATTCTTCACAAAAAATTACAGTTTCATATCTTTATGTTTTAAGCCTGAAATGTGGCAAAAGGTCGAAAAGTTTAAGGGGGCCGAATACTTTCGCAAGGCACTGTAAATACACTGCTCAAAAAACAAAGGGAAACTTCAACAACACATTGTAACTCCAAGTCAATCAAACTTCTGTGAAATCACACTGTCCACTCAGGAAGCAACACTGATTGACAATCAATTTCACATGCTGTTGTGCAAATGGAACAGACAATAGCTGGAAATTATAGGCAATTAGCAAAACACCCCCAATAAAGGAGTGGTTCTGCAGGTAGTGACCACAGACCACTTCTCAGTTCCTATGCTTCCTGGCTGTTGTTTTGGTCACTTGCTGGCGGTGCTTTCACTCTAGTGGTAGCATGAGACGGAGTCTACAACCCACACAAGTAGGGCAGTTCATCCAGGATGGCACATCAATGCGAGCTGTGGCAAGAAGGTTTGCTGTGTCTGTCAGCGTAGTGTCCAGAGCATGGAGGCGCTACCAGGAAACAGGCCAGTACATCAGGAGACGTGGAGGAAGCCGTAGGAGGGCAACAACCCAACAGCAGGACCGCTACCTCTGCCTTTGTGCAAGGAAGAGCAGGAGGGGCACTGCCAAAGCCCTGCAAAATGACCTCCAGCAGGCCACAAATGTGCATGTGTCCACTCACACGGTCAGAAACAGAATCCATGAGGGTGGTATGAGGGCCCGACGTCCACAGGTGGGGGTTGTGCTTACAGCCCAACACCGTGCAGGACGTTTGGCAGACGTGACAGAGTCTGGAGACGCCGTGGAGAACGCTCTGCCGCCTGCAACATCCTCCAGCATGACCGGTTTGGCGCTGCGTCAGTAATGGTAAGGGGTGGAATTTCTTTGGGGGGCCCCACAGCCCTCCATGTGCTCACCAGAGGTACCCTGACTGCCATTAAGTACTGAAATGAGATCCTGAGACCCCTTGTGAGACCATATGCTGGTGCGGTTGGCCTTGGTTTCCTTCTATTGCAAGACAATGCTAGACCTCATTTGGCTGGAGTGTGTCAGCAGTTCCTGCAAGAGGAAGGCATTCATGCTATGGACTGGCCCGCCCATTCCCCAGACCTGAATCCGATTGAGCACATTTGGGACATCATGTCTCACTCCATCCAACGCCACATTGCACCACAGACTGTCCAGGAGTTGGCGGATGCTTTAGTCCAGGTCTGGGAGGACATCCCTCAGGAGACCATCCGCCACCTCATCAGGAGCATGGCAAGGCGTTGTAGGGAGGTCATATGGGCACGTGAAGGCCCACACACACTACTGAGCCTAATTTTGATTTGTTTTAAGGACATTACATCAAAGTTGGATCAGCCTGTAGTGTGGTATTCCACTTTGATTTTGAGTGTGACTCCATATCCAGACCTCCATGGGTTGATAAATTTGATTTCCATTGATAATTTTTGTGTGATTTTGTTGTCAGCAAATTCAACTATGTAAAGACAAAAGTATTTCATATGATTAGTTCATTCAGATCTAGGATGTGTTATCTTAGTGTTTACTTTATTTTTTTGAGCAGTGTATATTACATTCTATGCTTTTCGGCTTGCAATAAAAGACCCGGGGCCATGCATTTTCAAGACACAAGACACTCTCAGGCCTGATGCGATTGATCAATCCTCCACCATCTTACACTTTTTCTATCTTTACATTGGAGAGTTGCACTCTTTCTGCTTTCCTGTGTTTATTTTAAACGATGAGCCATTCGGCAGCCAAAACGGCTTATCCAAATCTTGGCATGCCCATCACTAACATCATATATTTGGCAATATAGCATGCTACTGCAGCTGTCATGCATACACTCTATGTGCTCTATCTGTACATCATTCAGCTGTGTCTTGCAGCACGTGTTAGCTCTTGGCACCAGTATTCGTCTTCTCTTTTACACACATCTCCCATTTTACTACGTAATTGTGTCTCAGGTACTAGAAAAGATTTGTTTTTCGAGTACCTCTCGCAGAAATCATCTTACTGAAGTCATTCACAGGAGAGTTAAATGTTAAGCACTGTTAAATAATGTTAAATACCTCACCTAAAGATTGTCATTTATGTTTGACCCTTATCCATTTTGACCCCCACTTTTGGTTACTTGATTGATAAGTTGGGAAAGGCTGTCGAGGAATGTGATTATTGTATATGTTTTTATATGTGCTAACTGTGACCAAGGACCGCTGTGAAAGGAAACTAGTGATATAACCCTGTTTTTTCTATAAATACATTTAGAAAATACACCCCTTCTGGCTCAATGTGATTGTTTACAGTGCTTGTCTATCTGTATCACAAGACACTCTACAGACACGTCATCTTCTGTTGTCATCTTCAAAATCATAAAAATTGTGCAGGAAGTAGACATTTTTGAGTTTCTCAAGTTTTTTATGTTTGGGTTGTGCTTATTTTTTAGGCTTCTAAGAGCAATCCAGCCAAAAAACGAATAAATAGAAAACGCAGACAACAAACAGGCATTGCTTGCAAAGAGATTCTCTGAGTCAGCCCAGATGTTCAAAAGTGCCTGGACATCTGAAACTGTCCAATGTGCAAATCACATTTGTGTTGTTCTATATACTGTAGTTACTGTATTTATTGTGAAATGTTACGTAAGGCTACACTTTTCCGTAAAATTACCCAAACTTTGTACTTTAAATATGGCACCAGTAGAAAACAAACACCTAAACATTAGTGTAACATAATTTCTACCTTTTACCTAGACCACAGGTGTCAAACCGGTTCCACGGAGGGCCAAGTGTATGCTGGTTTTTGGTCTTTCCTTTCAATTAGAGCCCAATTAAGACGTAGACTGCCAGGTGAGGCGAGATCCTAACCAATTAGTGACATTCAATCATTCAGGTACAAGGTAAAAGCGAAAACCTGCAGACACTAGGCCCTTTGTGGATCTGGTTTGACACCCCTGACCTAGACCAATCACCGATTTTACTAACTCGTAAGACGCCCAAATGGGGGGGGGGCCAGCAGCAGCTTTCAAAAGAGGCCGTCAGCCCGCTAGAGGTTCAACTTCCAAAGGGGCCGGCGGATAATTGAAACTTTATCTGAAACTGTCAGAAATCATATTAGCAGTTCCACTTGTGGTGGAAGCAAGTACCCTGGAAATCCAGAGTTCTCGCTAGAGCACTATTTGAATTACCTCAGCAAGTTACTCTTGCACCGAGTAATGCTGTTATTAACTATGCCGTTGTAGCCGAGCTGCACCAATCACATCGGTGTATCTGATATAGGAGTGCCAAAAGCTCGTTATACAGATGACGACAGCGACTTCGAGTGTGACCTCGAAGTCATTAATAAATGTTGTAAGATTGCTATGGATGAACACTAGTTGTTTGAAACTGCTTTCGCCGCTACAATGAACGAGTTAGACTTGGCTTTTTGTCTAAAAGAGGAACAGAAGACGGCGCTCGAATCGTTCCTTTTTAAGAAGGATGATTTTGCTGTTTTGCCGACCTGATACGGCAAGAGTTTAATCTACCAGTTAGCTCCGCCATAGGGGCTTAGCGAAAACCCACTGGTGATTGTTCGTAGTGTTACTCTGTCTGTCCATCTAATGCTTTGGAAATGGAAACTATCTGTTCATTCTGCTGGCGGTTGGTGACCAGCTCATTTCAGCCCAAGTAGCTGCTGTTAATGCTTGGTGCCACCCCTCGCGGTGCCACCCCCACAAATTAACGCTTGGTGCCACCCCTCGCGTTGAGTTAATTTTATTACTCGATGCCAGACCCTTATTTCCTCCGGATTTGGGTCTGGATTTTTCCAAGCTAGGAAGCAAGGCATTATGGGTCAAATTTGAGAAGACAAGTTCAAGCACTTATTATTCCAAGTCAAACACTAGGATAGAAAGACAAGTAAAGGCAGGAGAGCAAATCAATAATTACAAAGACATAGAGATGCACAGAGAAAGTAAAAGGGAAGACAGAGGGAGAGAGAGAAAGATGGAGAAAAACACCAGATGCTGTGTGGGAGGCCTATTTAATTGATGATATCACACCTCCAGTCTTTCAGACACACACCCACTAACACACCCACACACGGGCATCGCTTGCACATTCACTCAACTTCATTGTACTTGCCTGGCCTTTTAATTGTGTGGCCGTACTCGCTCTGGCCCTGCTTCCTCTGGAGAGTCAGTTTCCTCCATTTCCCTTTCTCCATGTGATACCTTCTTCCCTTCTATTTCTGGCCCAAACCTGCTTTGTCGTCTCTCCTCCTGTTCCTGCTGTCTTTATACATCTTCTCTTCTCATTATCAGAGACACGACAGGCATGCACATTAAATAACACTGAGCAGAAGCATACGAATCGAAGCATATGCATTGGAAGTGTTGCATGCAATTACAATGATTAGGTTATAATGTGTAGGCAATAGCTATAACATTTAGACAATACCTTGGGTCATTATCTACAGAGTTTTGCATCCAACTAAACATAGTACTGGTGACATGGAGCAATTCCTATTGGTTGACTCTAGTGGTTCTCCATGACTACCACATTGTTAGTGCTAGGAAAACTCGTAGCCAATTCCACTCTCCCTCTTTCTTCCTATAAGCTTCTTCCTCTATCCATGCAGGTAGAAACCAAGTCTCTTCTTTGCCTAACAGGAAAGGCCCTCTGCAAATGAGTCTCATTAATTAGCATTTAATTTGTAAATGCAAATGAGCTTCATTAAAAAAATAGACTCTTCTTTCGCAGGCTTCAAAGGCAAGCAGACAGTGGATTCTAATCAGTTGGTTTGTTCAGCTGTGGCACTAACGAGTCATATTTGGCTTAATGAGGAAGCCGTGCCCTAATTTGTTTATGCTAATGATATGAAACAGCGCTTGTCTTTTGGGCGAGTATCTGGGAATGGATCTGTGGCACTGAATGGCTCTGTCTTTAGGTCCTTCAGGGTTTGGTTGGCTCTGGAGTATGTGGGTGACGGTGGAGGAGAGGGCTGATCTGTTTGTTGTAGCGGGTTAATTGGTTTGATCGGGTAATTGAGATCATGTGGTTGGTATGGCTCAGTGTAATGCTATCTGAGGTTCTGTAAAGGCATTTCAGTCAGAGGGTGAAGG
>JACXGM010034960.1:0-11820 GCA_016801145.1 Umbra pygmaea | reverse complement strand
CACCAAACATAACGTGAATAAAGTTATAATATTTTTAACAATACATTACTTTGTCAGTGAACATTTTTTCTGCCGGAGACGCTAGATTGGAAGGTTGTCATTGACGACGATAACAAAACCCATGATCCCACGCAACCTCCCGACGTCATCCAAGTACATCTTTTGCTATTGTTTTGATTGAGAGCCCCCTGGTGGCCAACAATTACATATTGCACGTTTAAGGTAGACATACCTGCTCCCTAAACACCGTCCATATTTATAGCCGAGTCGGACCCAAATTTCAGATGTGGTGGAGGACATCCAGGCATTTACACGTGTAATGTATGGCCAGGGCCGCGAAAAATCTGTGAACAACGTGCGCAGCATCATGCTGAAAAAAATGATTGGAGGGGATGAGACGCTTACCACCAGATCCAAGGTGGATCTGTCCCGGCTCCCATCCTGCAAGGACAACCTGGTCCCACACATCAATGGTGTCAACCACCATCTGGCCATCTACAAGAGAGCAGCCACACTGATAATCTGGTGTCTCAAGCCCCATGATCCTGGCCAAGGCTGGGAAAAAACTGAAGAGGGTACCCTGGAACCAGTGTGGTCTAAAAAAAAAAAAATCTAACAGGCAGTAGGGTGTATTTTCTTGGACTCCCCTTTCGAATGCAACATTCAAATTACTAGACAAAAATTATACTTAGAGAAAAGTGGATTTTGAGATATAGCTCCATAGACCTCCATTCATTCTGCACTCGCCTGCAATCGCCCCCATATGGAACTAGAGTAGAACTGCAACCAGTTCGGAAGCCTAAAGTTTTCCGAGAGTGGCACTTCTTTCCTTATTAGACATTCTTTGATCATAGCCAACAATAGTCAAAGTATGCCAGCAGTTTTGGCGGCTATGAAATCCCTTTCTGATATATTTAAACTATGATTAAAAGAACATTTTATGAGCTGGGTTTCCAAATGTGATTGGGGCGAATTGGGCGATTGATTGTACTGCATCTGTAGCCACCATCCATGAATGATTACGCATTTATCAATCGCAAAAATCAACGTTCAGCTCACATGTGATGCCAGGATGTTTGTGTATGAATATGGTAGCCCGGTGGCCGGCTGTGATGCGCAACTCTAATTTTTTTAAACTGCAGCATTGGAAAAAGGCTACAGGAGGGCGCACTGCATGGCTGAAGTCATCTCCTAGGTGAGTTACGTCCTCGTACAATTATTATAATAGTTCTACATAGTTTTTTGGTGAAACGGATGGATGTGATTCCTCTTGGTGACAAAGGTGCCCTGACTGAGTACCTTATAACATGCGCTTGCAAATCCCCAAACAAGCAGGAGCACAGGTTCAACAGTGCGCACACATGCACACGAACCACAGTAAACCTGTATGAGTCGTGACTCACTCGGATCTTTCACCCAAGAATTGAAAATAACTATGAGTCGCGAGTCTTTAGTATCGTTAACCCGGATCAGTTGAGTCCTAATACAATTCGGTATAAAATTATAAAAGCGCCCGACGCAAAACTCTTGTAACATTAGCTACTACTAGTCCTATCCATCTTAGCAGCCAAAAGCTTGATAACTTACAATGTCATGGGCAAACACAACTCTACAATTCAACTTAAGCGACCGAGTGAGCAGAGCGACAGTCCGAGACAGGTTATAGGAACTTCCCGATCCGCAGACTCAAAGCCGGAAACATTGCAGACTCGCAGACCATGGAACTCATGAGTTGTCGAGGACTCATGAGTTGCCGAGGACTCGTGAGTTGCAAAAGACTTTCCTGCGTGAGTCAGTCAATAGCATGAATCAGCCGGGTACGTTGTAAAATAACATACAATGTTCTGCATGTAGCCTAGCTAGGCTTCTGTATACATGTAGTATATTAACATGCAATTAGGTTGAGCAGACAGTCTGAAACATTGCCACTCGGCCTGCCTCGCAGACCATGGGGCTCATGAGTTGTCGAGGACTCATGAGTTGTCGAGGACTCATGAGTTGCCGAGGACTCATGAGTTCTTGCGTGAGTCAGTCAATCGCGCGGATCAGCCGGCTACGTTGTCATGAGTGGATCTGTATCAGACGAGCGAGTGAAGTCTCCTCGAGTCAGGGTAAAGCAAATCCACAACAAAAGCATTATTATAATGTAAATAGTTATGTCGTTTTTTCTTAGCATTTATTATTTGCACATTTTGCATTTTTGTTCCATTTGATTGTTGTTTTTGCATTTAATATATTGTATTGTTATATTTATTTTTGTTGTAATATTGTTTAATTAATTTGCACATTTTGCATTTTTTTCATCTATTATTATGACATTGCCTATGCATGGCTAAATGTTGTGTTTCTTTTTTTCATGTTTGCCTTTTTAAAATAAATGTTTGTTCTTAAACTCTGGAATAGTGAATCTGCATTGTGTGAATCCACAGAACTTCCTACTACGTTAGTGGTTAGAGAGAATGGGCTAGGACTGAGCTTCATTAGAGATTTGGCAATAGTGACTCAAGTGACTCGGATCAGTTTAGTGAGTGCCTCAGAATAACCTGAAACCTTAAAATCTATCGATTTTGCCAGGTCAAACCACAGTGGAGTGATCGGTTTGCTCAAGGGCAGGTGGCTCTGTCTTGGGTAAGTGGGGTGGGGGGATTGCTATACACACCTGAGCAGGCCTGAAACAAAATTATGGCATGCGGGGTTCTCCACGATATTGCGCTGGAGAACGGTGCCATTCAATGAAGATCAGTGGCCACAACAGCCAGCCACCATTGGGGGCTCTACGAAGGAGACAGGATCTTATTCTGAGCCTCTAATATAGTAAGTGCTATCTTGTGTAAGAAAGCTAGGGTGAAGTCAGCTAAAATGGGCCACTTTTTGGTAAAGGTCTTATAATACCATCAATAAAGCTTTGCATGAGATCTAATTTCTTTTTTCTGCCCTGCCTGCCTGGAAAACTCAGACCAATCAAAACTCTTGTTACAAGAGTGTTGTATGACGTTACAACATTATTTGGCCCATTTTTTCTGATTGCCCAATTTAGCTGACTTCACCCTACTTAAAAATACAACGTGGAAGGTTTAGTGAAAATAATTAATTTATTTGAAATACACTTCAGGTTCTCATTAATAGCTTTCAATGACTGTAGGAGTAACCTCAGTCAACACTGCATTTTCCTTTAACAATAGATGCCTGATTTTAAACTTCCAATTAAAACCAAGCGGTTGGCCTGCACCTGAGACCTGAGCGTCTCTTTTTATCTCAAAGCAATTCCTTTTCTTTGCCAGATTTCGCTTATCCATGCCGTAAATTCTAAGGGCGAGGCCTCTAATCTATGCATATATGTGGGCGTGAGATTTAAATTACGACTGTTTTCAACCATCTGACTTATCAACACCTACTCATTCGTACGCTGGAATCGGAGTGATACAAATGTTTTGTAAATCACACGTGAGTCTCGTCGTAAGATGATTTCTGTGCTCAGGTCTACACTGGTTTCTACGCAAGTTTCATAAATGAGGGCCATTGTCTTTAAAAAATCTACAAGAACTGCCATGTGTATTTGAATCACAGGGTGAGCATCCGGTTTGGCAAATTGACGCAAATGAGGAAGTGCCTTAAACCTGCATCCTATCTGAATTCCAGCTGGGGGCGATACGTCTGGTTGCAAAAGAGCTTGGTTCCTGTAATAGTCTATGACAATGATACTTAATATATTTGATTTATTACCTCAGTAAACATTTTCATAATGAGTATATGGCCTCAATCGCTAGATTTAAGCCTTCTGCAATTTATCATGATGTTAATTTTTTAAACTATGGTCTTGTTAATTTTTAAATGGGTGATAAAAGTTGCGTGGTTATGGTGTTTGGTTGTACGACAAGATAATCAAAGGAGTTGGCATTTCACTTTTTTCCAGTAAGTAACGTTACATTTTGTTTTACAATATGTTTTAATACAGCTTTTCGTTAGCATCCCCATTAATATCTGTTAGCTAGCTAGAATACTCCTCCCTCTCGTCTAAAATCATCACATCCTCAACCAAGATGTCTGTGCCCATAACAGTAATTTCGATGACCCAAATCAGATCTTAACAAACCAATGGGTGACGTCACACATGGCTCCATACAGAAATATACAATCTATGATTTGAATCAATGACAGTGCAGGCTATGCTTCATGCATCATGAAAGGTTTGACAAATTTAAAATGCTGCGTTGCAGGAGATTCTGAGTTGTGTAATGCACTAACCGGCGGGAGACGTAATTTTTCGCTGTGCAGCATCCGTCACAAATAGGATAAATAAATAAAATTAAACATTATGTTTTTAATTAAAAAATAGTTTATATATTTAATATTACTGTTAGGCAATTAAGATTAGGTTTGTAATGTAGGACAGAAGACTAGCTGTAGCTTGTAAATATACAATATTTTTAGTTAAAGAAGAAATAATGCCCAAGAGAAAGGGACACTAACCTATATATACACACAACATGGCTTAACAGTCGTACTGTGTGTTTATTTAAACCGTACATCTCAGAATTTCTCCCAAATTACGTTCTCAGGAAACTATTTTAAAAACCTGAATTACGTTATATGCCAACATATTTAGTTTTTTTACATTTAAACTGCACGTTTCATTATTAGGCTATATTTGTACTTCAATTGCTCCAGTACATTTTGTTTAGCGGATTTATGCGAGAACATTCCACACATTCCATAGCGTTCGAAATTATATTGCAACATTTACAGATAAGGTTAGGTAGGAGCATACTAACGGTTAAGGTTAGGCATGAGGTTACTAACGGTTAAGGTTAGGCATGAGGTTACTAACGGTTAAGGTTAGATATGACATTAATGAGTTAGAATTAAGGTTAGGGGTAACATTACAAAAACCGATAATTGCGTGTCTGCATGACGCAAGCAATGTAGAAGAAAACACACACAAAGTGCCGGTCTGGATTTGAACTCGCGAACACTGGCATGCAAGTTGCGGATTTATACGCCCATCCACCATCCCCGACCTCCACCCTAGCAAAAACTACGCTATTTACATGCTACGTCATGATCTTCATATGTTCATATTTAACGTTATTCAAGTATAATAATAACGTTAAATATGAACATAATTCGAGTATTACTACAAACGTAATTGACCCTCTCATACGTTCATATTTCACATGTTTCGGATTTACAAAATAGTTCCCTCAGAACGTATTTCATGTGATTTAGGGCTGGTTCATTTTTTTGTTAAAGCAGCCGCAGGTGATGCTGGGAATGAGGAGACTGAGAAAGAGATGGAAGCTGCTTCCACGGTGATGGTAGGGACCAGGGGCCTTATGTATAAACATTGCATACGCACAAAAAGCTTGCGTATGCTGGTTTCCACGCACATGGTGTGATGTATAAAAATTAACTTGACGTGAGAAGGTGCGGGCCGTACGCAAAGTCTTGTCTGGCTCTGTAAGGTGACAAATTCTAACTGAAAAGTGCCATAACTCACCAAACAACGTCTATGACGTTGACTATTCTAAAACCATAATTACATCCACTAATAAAAGTTTGATCGTTGATGTGGATGACTCAAACGGGAAATGCTATTACCTTAATCTGCCACCACTCAACTTCTGTTAAAATTGAGGGTGTCAAACGAACGACAAAAATCATTCAGGTGTATGGTTAACATTGCACACAGCACAGATTATATACCACAGATGAAATATATACTTGCTGTGCAGCTACATGATTGGCATGGGAAAAAGCAATTGTCTCTGAGCCTGACTTTGGCTCATCCACAACACACAGGAGGCATGACGCCTGGATCCACCTCCAGTAACAGTTGTGCAAAATCAATCACTGTTGATGCTCAATTGATTCAGTGGATTATATGTAAATAAGTGAACAAGGTGTGGGTAAGTAGGTGTAGCCTATGAAAGGACGCGTAAATCATGCTGCTATACTTGATGCGCAACAGCTGCTCTGGCACTGCTAGAAAACATTGCAAATAGAAGAATCCGGAGAGAGCGTGTATTTAGAGACCAAACTGATTTGCTGGCCCGCGATGATGACTGGCTTATGAGTCGATTCAGGTTGCCAAAGATTATCTCGTTGGAACTCTGTGCTGAGCTTGGGTCAGCTTTAGAACGTGAAACAGTAAGGAACCATGCGTTACCTGTCCCTTTGCAAGTTCTCACCACACTGGGCTTCCTCGTAACCGGCGCTTTTCAGAGACAGCTGGCTGACCGGTCTGGCATTTCCCAACCATCTCTGAGCCGCGCCATGGCAGCTGTATTGAACCGTCTCATCCGTATGTCACCCAGGTACATAACATTTCCCTTCACTGTTGGTGAGCAGGCCAACATTAAACTGCAATTCGCAGCAATGAGCCGATTTCCAAATGTAATCGGAGCCATCGACTGCACTCACATTGCTATTAGGGCACCAAAATGAATTTGCTTATGTGAACAGAAAACACTTACACTCTATTAATGTGCAAGTGATCTGTGATGCGCAAATGTGTTTGACAAATTTTTCTCGCAAGCAGGGGCTGTGCAGGATGGCTGGCTTATTGGTAATAAATGTCATTTATTGACAGTTTTCCACTCCACCGACTTTTTTTTCTCGTAATACACGATGACAGGCCACGTTTTTTCAATGGACGAATCCGAAGAGAACGAGTGTTTAGGGACCACAATGATTTTCTGGCCTAGAATGATGACTGGCTTACCAGCCGTTTCAGATTTCCAAGGGCTATGCTCTTTGAGCTCTGCGCTGAGTTGGGTCCAAATTCGGAAACAGAGGCAGTAAGGAGCTACGCATTACCCGTTCCTTTACAGGTGCCTACTACACTTGGTTTCCTGGCAACTGGTTCTTTCCAAAGAGAACTGGCAGGCCGCTCAGGAATAAGCCAGTCGTGTTTGAGCCGTGCAATGCCAGCTGTATGGGACTGGATCATCGGCTTTCCTACCAGGTACATAACGTTCCCATACGATGCAGGTGACCAGCCAAACATTAAAACGCAATTTGCAGCGATAGCCGGTTTTCCTAATGTAATCGGAGCGATAGACTACACACATATTGCTATAAAGGCGCCACCTGAAGAAGAATTTGCATATGTGAATCGGAAACATTTTTATTCAATAAATGTGATGCACAAATGCGCCTAACAAATATTGTGGCAAGGTGGCCTGGGGCAACCCATGACTCATATATCCTTACAAACAGCATGGTTGGGATGAGACTCCAAGCTGGCAGGGTGCGCGATGGGTGGCTACTTGGTAAGTTATGCATTTAAATGTATGGTTCTATCTAAACTTAACTTTTGTTTGTGTAATTATTCAACTGCCCATCAGGAGACAGTGGTTATCCACTAAAGACGTGGCTGTTAACCCCCCTCACCAACCCACAAACTGACCAAGAGCGCAGATACAACAACGCCCATTCTCGCACTCGGTCAGTTGTGGAGCGGGCGATTGGGCAGCTAAAATGTCGGTGGCGCTGCCTCGACAGGACCGGGGGGATGCTGTTATACCGCCCTGACAAGGTTTGCCGCATCATACTGGCCTGTGGAGTGCTGCACAATGTCGCGCAAAGGAATGGCATACCCCTTGGTGAGGTTGGGGCACCGCCAGATGACCCTGACCCAGGACCAGTCTATGTGCAGCACAATCAACAAGCCATTCAGGCCCGTCAACGTGTAATTGCGACAATATAAATGGTACTCTCTTGACCAATTCCTATAATGAATGGCTTATTTCTGCGAGTGTGTCAGTGATATTTTTCAGGTGACTGTTAATTTCTCCAATGGCCCTAACAATTTGCTGTTGTGACAGCATGGGTCAAGACGCGGCCAGATGGACGGGCTTTAGCACTGGGTGGAGTACTGACACCGGAGACACTGGACTGAATGGGCTCTGGCTGCTCGGGTGGTGCAGACACTGGCCCTCATTTATCAAACGTGCGTAGAAACCAGTGTAAATCTGAGCGCAGAAATCATCTTACGACGAGACTCACGTGTGATTTACAAAACATTCATATCACTCCAATTCCAGCGTACGAATGAGCGGATGTTGATAAATCAGACGGCTGAAAACAATCGTAATTTAAATATCACGCCCGTAAATATTCACGGGTTCGAGGCCTCGCCCTTAGAAATTAGGACATGGATAAGCGACATTCGGCAAAGAAAAGGAATTTCTCTGAGGAAGAAATCGAAATGCTCACGTCTCAGGTGGAGGCCAACCGCTTGGTTTTATTTGGCAGCTTAAAATCAGGCATCAAAGGAGCAAGAAAAATGCAGTGTGGACTGAGGTTACTGCTGCAGTCAACAGCGTTTCTGCGGTAAATCGGACTCCTGCAGAGGTTTGAATATTTAAGTGATTTAGAATTATTTAATTTTTTTTTACAATAATTAATAATTTCCTATGCTTAAGTCATTAAGCTTGTAGTAAGCATGAAGTGAACAATATTTTTATGTCCAATAAGGTCAAGAAAAAATGGTCCGACATTAAACTGGCCACAAAAAAACGAGTTGCAGCCATGAGGCGCAGCCAATTTCAGACGGGAGGTGGCCAGTCAGACCCCGATCTGATATTAACGGCAGCTGAGGAAAGTGTGGCCGCACTTATTGGGTCACCCTCCATTAGTGGCATTTGTGGAGGGGGAGACACTGATGTGCCTGAGTCCGAGCAGGCAAATGGTGAGAGAAATAGCCACAGTAAAAACACTGACATGTTGCCAGCCTAAAATAATCAAACAAATAAGGTGCATTGAATCGTTTATTTTCTATTTTTTACAGATCAGTCAGAGCCAAGCACCAGTGCTCAAGGTTCCACAAAGCAGTGTCCAAACAGACCGGTGGAACAGGAGCGCCTGTCTTCACCCCATCCTGGTCCACCACGTGGCTCTGTACTGACCGTTGAAGTCCTGGAGAGACAGGCAGACATCTGCAGATGGATGGGTGAAATAAATTGTTCACTTCAGGCCATTAATGATACATTGAAAGCGATAAATGAGAACCTAAAATGCATTTCAAATAAACATCCCACATTGTATTTTTTGGAGTAGCTGTCTTACACAATGATGGCATGTACTATATTAGAAGCGCAGAATTAGATCTTGTCTCCTTCGTAAAGCCCCCAATGGTGGCTGTTGTGGCCACGGATCTCTAGGCATGGGGTCATCTGGCTGCACGTCAATGAATGGCAGGCTGTTCGCCTGCGCAATGTTGTGAAGAACCCCACATGCCAAAATTATGTTACAGGCCTTTTCTGGGGTGTATAGCAGAGTCCCCCCCGCTGACCCAAGACAGAGCCACCTGCCCTTGAGCAAACCTATACATCCCTCCACTGTGGTTCGTGTGCGTGTGTGCGCACTGTTGAACCTGCGCTCCTGCTCGGTTTGGGGATTTGCAAGCGGTGTTATAAGGTACTCAGTCAGGGCATAACCTTTGTCACCTAGAGGAATCACATAAAACCGCTTCACCAACGCACTATGCAGAACTTTTATAATAATAAACATACGGGTGCGTAACTCACCGAGGAGATGACTCAGGCCATGCAGTGCGCCCTGCTTTAGCCTTGTTCCAACGCTGGAGTTTTGAAAAATGAAAGAGTCGTGCGTCGCCCCCGGCTAGCGGGCTACTATATTTAGAACAGACATCCCAGCATCACATATGATCTGAACGTTGATTAAATGGAAGTTTTTCCGATTGATAAATGTGGAATCATTCATGGATGGTGGCTTCAGATGCACATGTGTACAATCAATCGCCCCAATCACATTTGGAAACCCAGCATTCTCATAAAATTGTCTTTTAATCACAGTTTGTGAGCATTATCATATGGAAATTGAATATACCTAGCAGTCAGGGAATTGATAGCGGCCAAAACAGCTAGCATACTTCGACTAATTTTCGGCTGTGATATACCAGACCTGTCCCCGATCTCCCGCTGAAAGGTCCCGGTGGCTAAAAACCCCAACGTGGAGAGCAACTGCACCGGCACAGGTATGGCATTGGACCGTCGAGTCTCTCTTTTTAAACGAGGCTCTAAATCGTGGCATAGCTGCAGAAGCACATGCCTCGGGAGACGGAAAACGACTTATTAGCCACTGGTCACTCTCCATGAACACATCTGCGCGGTCCCGAAACACCCTCTCGCGTCTTAAGCGCGCATTAAGGTCCTCTAACAGAGCCAAATCTGCCATCGCTTCGACTTCAGGCATGCCAAACCGCTTGTTTCAATAGGCGACTTAATGGAAATTTCACCAATCACACTAGGGCGCCTACATAACCTAATATATATTAAGTACTTGATTGACATTGTTGTCTGCCTAATTATGCCCTCATGTTCTAGGCCATCTCAAAGTAAAAGGGAAAATAGGCCTACACAAAAATTAACCAGTTAATTGCAATGTACTGTATACAATTAATTCGTAATTCTGAATTGTGATTTGCAGTATTGGGTAGTTGCGATGAACACACTCAATGATCAATGATCAATGATCAATGATCGCTGGTTCAACAATTCACTGAACCGGGTGGTTATACCATGAACAGCGCTAGTCACACTATAGAATTTGCGTACACGAAGTCAGACCAGACGTGAGATTTTATCGCAGCCTACGATCACGTTCAAATTGATAAATCCCTTGCTTTGCGTAAGAATCGCCATACGCCTGTTTTAGGTCATACGCACGTTTCATAAATGAGGGCCACTGAGTGCTGGCCAGTGGACGTTCCTGCTGTTGTTCATGCGGTCCAAATAAACGCAAGCACATGTTAACAGTAATTTGACTGGGTGCACACATTTGCAACAAAAGCAGTGGTTACATAAAATCTCTGGGTGTACTTTTTCCTACATTGCATGCATTTTAAAATGAAATGGTGGCTGGTATGCTATATGTATCAAAGTTTAGGTAAATTTCGAATTAGTCACCTTGCCTGCAGTCCTGTAGCATATCCGAGTCTCCCACATCAACGGATACGATTCCAGAGATTAACGTGTCTCCTACAATAGAGGCAACTCTCTGGTCAAAGGGTGTAAGTTCATCTGCCCCTGTACCACCGCCTGTTCTGCCCACACTTTGTCGGTGCGCAGCAGTTCTCCGCTTAACTTCCACTTTTATGTTAGACCATTTCTTCTTCAGGTCCCTCCTACTGGGGAGTTTTTCCTAGCCACTGTGCATCACTTGTGTTGCTTGCTTTTTGGGGTCTCGGGCCGGGTGTCTGTCAAAGCACTTTGTGACAACTGCTATTGTAAAAAGGGCTTTATAAATAAATTTGATTGATTGATTGATTGGTTGAAATGCTTACAAAACCTTAATTCTGCCTAGATACGTGGAAGGCTGCGTGTGTGTATCGTCAGAGGAGTGAAAACAGTTCCAGCATGGAAACTACTTATTAAGAGGTGACAAGGTAGCGAAAACGCCAGGCTAATCCAAAATACCAGTTTGCATATTTTGGGGACAGCGACGATGAGGTTCCAAGTCGCACCTCATGTGTTCTGGGTGTGTCACAAGTCCCAGAGTTTGCTGGGCCCCTACCACCCCAAGGACACACGTCGACACCACAACACCCAGAGAGGTACTCCCCGGTGCCATCTGGTGTACCAGGTGGAGGACTTTATTTCTACACATGAAGGTAAGAATTAACATTGGCAGACACTGCAATTTATTTAGTTCTGTGGGCTGTGATATAACCTGATATTTAGGACTGAATAATGTACTGTATTTTCAGAATATTTTGAGAAGATTGTCCATCTGAGGGCTGCAGTCAGGTAAACGCATGACTCTAGTTATGCTTTGTGTCTTCATAAAACACTGGCC
>JACXGM010034959.1:0-11821 GCA_016801145.1 Umbra pygmaea | reverse complement strand
GGGAGGAGGCCTCGGGGAAGACCCAGGACTAGGTGGCGGGATTATATCTCCAACCTGGCCTGGGAACGCCTCGGGATCCCCCAGTCGGAGCTGGTTAATGTGGCTCGGGAAAAGGACGTTTGGGGTCCCCTGCTGGAGCTGCTGCCCCCGCGACCCGATCTCGGATAAGCGGTTGAAAATGGATGGATGGATGGATGGAGAAAATTAAGTATACCGTGATGAGGGGATCATACTCAAAATTCTCAGATAAATGGCAAATTTTTATCTCATATTTTAATAATTTAAGAGTACCTCCCTCAGATCTGCCATAATCCATTCTGTCACCAGCCTTTCAAGTCTAAATCATTATTTATATATATGCATTTGTATGTATGTCTGCGTATTATATGTTTGTTTGGCTGTTCAATGTGGGTTTGGGGGGCAGGGAGGGTGGTGGGTGGGATGTTCGGGACCGTGTTGGGTCCAGCCGGACACTTGCGGGGTGGGGGGGTTGTGAGGATATGTTTCTGTTTATATGCCTGTGTGTTGTGTGGTGTGGTTCTACCACTACAAAGTGGTAGAACCCTATTATTTTTGTGTTGAATGGATATTATTATTATTTTTTGTTGTCTGCCATGCCGGCTGAAATTCCTGTGAGCTGGAATGAGCTAGAAACATGAAACTTAGGGGAATAACTGGAAATGGTGTGCATGTGCTTTCATAGAAATATGAACCCAATCAGCCACACGGTGGCGCTGTAATTAAGGCTTCAAAATGTAAACTTTAAAAGGCCACGCCCCTCACACCGTAAGTCTGATTGACTCGAAATTTCTCACACAGGTGCAGCTCAGTGTGCTCTACAAAAAAGCCTAAAGGACCATTAAGGTCTGCCTACAAAAATGTTCCGCCATTTTGAATTTTTTGAAAAACACATTTTTTACATCTCCTCCTAAACCGTAGCTCTGATTGCAACCAACATTTCAGTGAATCATCATTGGACCAAGGTTATTAAAAGTTAAATAAACCACGTTGATATCTCAATTACTTTTCAAGTTATTGACCAATGAACTTTAAAAGGGGCGTGGCTCTGGACATAAATGAACACAAATCAGCAACCGTGGGGCCAATCGTCACAAAACTCACAGGATATGTTCAGATAAGTGCCCCAGATATACCCAGACAGTTTCATATACATGCGTCACTAGGTGGCACTACAAGCACAAAATAGGTCAGTTATTACACAGATTGTACTATTAATCGTATATTCAATCGCCAATAATGGCAAATCTCTCAGGATATATCATCATAAGTACCTGAACTGCGCTCTACATTTCTAATTCAAATTGACCACTAGGGGGTGCTTTTATCTTCTCCTACACTGTAGCTCCGATTGCCACCACATTTTCAGTGAATCATTATTGGATCAAGCTTATTTGAAGTTGAACAAAACATGTCAATCTCAATTACATTTATTATTAAGTTATTAAGTTATTGACCAATGAACTTTGAAAGGGGAGTGGCTCTTGACATAAATGAATACAAATCAGCAACCGTAAGGCTAATCATCACAAAACTCACTGAATGTGTTCAGATAAGTTCCTAACATATACCCAGACAGTTTCATATACCTTGACCACTAAGGGGTGCTACAAGCGCAAGATAGGTGAGTGCCAATACACAAATGTTACTAGTAATTGCATATTCATTCTCCAATCATGACAAATCTCTTAATAAGTAACTGAATCACACCCTGCAAGTTCTCATTCAAATTGACCCCTAGGGGGCGCTTTAAATGTATAATAACTGCACGTGGAATGACATAAATAAAGCTATAGATCATAAAACTGATAGCATATGTTTTATAACAATGTTGAACCTTGTATGAAATTACTTTGAAG
This sequence comes from Umbra pygmaea, assembly GCA_016801145.1. Classification (NCBI taxonomy): domain Eukaryota; kingdom Metazoa; phylum Chordata; class Actinopteri; order Esociformes; family Umbridae; genus Umbra; species Umbra pygmaea. The sequence continues at coordinate 9,944 of JACXGM010034959.1, read as the reverse complement.
TCGCTATTGAGAAAAAAGGGTTGAACCCGCAAATCGCCGCTTGCGACTATATTTTTAATTTGTCTTGAAAAATCTATAAATACATACATTAAAAAAGAAAATATACTACCTACTGCATCTTTAACAAGGTCATTTAATAGCGAATTTGAATCAAAATGACCGGTGGATTTTGAGAATGTTTTTCTTTTGTACCCAAGTACAGGGGCCTGGCCACAGTGAAATGTGAGACCATGAGGACCTATACTTCCTACAGCGTGGACTGGGCTGCACACCCTGTCATAATTGTAAGATTACACCAGTGATATGGAAGTATTTAGAGGGCAAACCAGCCCACAATTGGTGACTCAAATCCCATTGACAAAACATAAAGGCGATGATGATGAGACAGGTATGTGTTGTTCATCTACAATGGTGATATGGGCCTTCAAAGACAGGAGTTTTGATGCCAAGAAGAATGATTAAAAAATGGCGAATAAACTTTCTTCATTCCAGTGAAAAAAACATTTGTTAAATATATAACCATTTTCATTCAAGATTCTACAAGAAATACTACTTGGAACCAAAAATTGTTCTTCTGGAAACCATAAAACAGTTCTCCTATGGGGACAGCCATAAAATGCTTTTGGAGAGTGTAAAGAAATTGTAATTTGATGTCTTGATACCTAGATTCCTCTAAGCTTTTAAGGTAAAAACTCAACAGCAAAACATGGACAGTTTTCACTTTTACCTTCTCAATGGAACAGTTTTTATTGGGTTGATGCTACTTTCACCACGTCTCAGTCAACACTGACTTGACAATTTTCAGGTGTAAATTATTGCAAACTATTCTTACCAATCTGAATTGCCAGGCTTTGCTGTGAAAATACCTGAGTCATACAACAACTGCCTTTGATGGAGGAAAATTATATTATTAATAATATTCAGATTATGAACTGTTCCTTAAGTGCCAGTCATAGTGAAAGTGTTATGGACTCAAAAACACTTACTCATTAGTCTGTCTCCTCACCACATAAGGTACGTTATACCATTGAAAACAATGTGGTGCAGGTGCTCTCACAAAAAATATTTTGTAAAAGATTGAAGTTAATGATGCTCTTGGGGTTCAAAAGCGATGACATTATTATTTTTTGGTTAATTTCAATCTCATTAGCTATCTTATAAAAGTTGGAAAAGATACACTACTCCAAAATGTCATCAGAAACAATGGCTTTGCATAAAAAGCAATACTATTCCGGATTGCCACTCTGTTGGTAATAAATTCCATTTTGACAAAACATAGTTTTAGAATTTTATTAGTTTAGTTCATGTTTGGAAGTCAATTATACAAAATACACACAAAATGAGGGTATACCACTCTCAAATACAGACCACCGACACAGTCATACTAACAATAATCATTGAAAAAATATATATACAATAATATACACTTTATTACAATTTCGATCTCAGAGAATGGAATGTTATTGAATGTATGTTTTTTGAGTGAAGAATGACTGTTAAAAAGAAATTACTGGCAAAATACAGAGCATGTGTCATGCTTTAAAACTCTTCATTGATGAAGAAGAGTGTGAATTTATGTGGTCATTATATACATTTTGTTTCAGGAAATTCAGAATGTTTGTGGGTGTTGCCAAGGCGCCGAGATTACAGTGAGAGGGCCGGGGTGGTCTCTGTGTCAGACATGATGGAAGGACGCTTAGGGACGGCCTTCTTACTGAGGCCTCCTTTGCTTAGGCCACATTTGCAGAGCTTAAGAATCCTCAGCAAATCCTTACGAAAGCGAACACCAATGAACACGTACAGGAAAGGGTTAATACAGGAATGGGTGTATGCCAGACTCTCTGCGATCTGTTTGGCGATATTGAAGCGACCCGATACATGACAGTCTGTGATGGTGATGTTGGCCGCCTGCGTGGCATCTACCACAAGCAACACATTGTATGGCAGCTGGGAGAAGACAAACACAGCCACCACAGCAAAAATGACCCTCAAGGCCTTATGCTTTTCAAAGCTCTTGGCCAGTAGCAGGGTGCGAATGATGACTGAGTAGCACACGACCATTACCAGCAAAGGTAGGCAGAAACCCATGCAGATCTGCAGAGCCAGCACCAAGATCTTGGTGCGGTTCATGAAGTTATTAGGGTAGACCAAAGCACAGAAGGAATTCTCCATGCTGCCAGTCTTGACTTGTGCGAAGATGAACTCAGGTAGTGCAAGGAACCCTGAGATGATCCAAACAGCCAGGCAGGCCAGCTTGCTATAGAATAGTGTCTTGTTTTTCAGATTGTGGGCCTTGGTGACCTGCACGATGGCCACATAGCGGTCAATGCTGATGCATGTGAGTAAGAGCATGCTGCTGAAGAAGTTGATCTTGTAAACGGCCGACACGATCTTACAGAGGCCCAGGCCGAATACCCAGCCTTTGGTGGCATCGGTGGCCCAAAAAGGCAACGTGCCCAGGAACAGGAGATCGGCCACGGCCAGGTTGAGAAGGTATACATCAGTCATGGTTTTGAGGCGGTGGCGGACTGTAGTGTAGATAAAGACTACCATCAAGTTGCCCATGGCACCCAAAATGAAGATGAGCCAGAACAGAGGGGGTTCATAGAGACCACGGAACTCCCTCACCCAGCTCTTGTCGCACATTTCCCCAGTTATCTCAGTGATGGTTGGATAGTCTTCTGTGTAATATGCAGATCCCTGTAAAACAACAAATGTTTTTATTAGTGGAAGACTTTTACTTTGAATTTGTGTCAGTGGGGTATTTTTTCTTTCCTCACTTTGTCGTTAATCACGGTTTACGACAGACGTCAGTTGAGTCTACTCAGAATTTTTCTCACGTTTGTTTTCATTGAATCTATCACTTCCTGCCTTTAGTGGTTGACTGTTTGTCTTTAAAACCAAACTTTTTTCTCCCCTACAAGGTTTCATAACATTATACATCCAGTAGAGCACATTACTGTTACATCAAGACCTGAAGTTGGTAACGTCTTAGCTAAACCTAATGCTTCGCTGGTGACAGATGCAGGTGTTTTGTGTTTTCAATGTCTGAACAAGAGAAACCACATCACTGCACCACTTCCTCCAGTGTGAGACGGAGGGGCTGAGAGATGCAAAAGGATAACACTCCAGAGGGGCTATAAGACAGGGGATCAGGTTCACCTTGCGCGTTGACGACACAATGCTTGATGTTAACACCAACACAGTTAGATGTAGAACAGAGATAAACATGGGGGAATATGTGACTGTTTTTGTTAAGGGGGAATGGAAATTATGATGTTCCAGAGATACATTTTTTCTAGATGTCATAAAAAAAGACTACATGTATATTATTATTGAATTATGTATCTAATCTGAAAATGTAATACCATACACACACGCTTCAGAAAAGGTATTTTTACATTAACTAACTAACGACTAAAAGTAGATACAGAGAACCCAATTATACAAATTAGACAAAATATTATACTTGGATATTTGATTATTTAGGACAATGATCCATGTATTACATATCTGTGAGTGGCAAAAGTATGTGATATGTGATAATCAGTTCAGTTGAATGTGAAATTAGAGTCAATAAATGGGATGACAGATGTAGTTGGCACCCTGTTTTATTGAAAGAACAGGGATCTATCAGTCTGATCTTCACAACACATTTGTGGAAGTGTACCACGGCATGAACAAAAAAGATAGTTGATGCTCATTAGGTGGGAAAAGGTTACAAAACCATTGCTAAAGAGTTTGGACTCCACCAATCCACAGTCAGACAGATTCTGTACAAACGGAGGACATTTAAGACAATTGTTACCCTCCACAGGAGTGGTCAACCAACAAAGACCACTCAAACAGGAATGTGTGTAATAGTTTGCGAGGTCACAAAGGAACCCAGGGTAACTTCTAAGCAACTAAAGACCTCTTTCACATTGGCTAATGTCAATGTTCATAAGTCCACCATCAAGAAAACACAGAACAACAATGGCGGACATGGCATTGTACACGGAGAAAGCCACTCATCTCCAAAAAGAACATTGCTGCCGACTGCAGTTTGTTCAAGACCACGTCAACAAGCCATAAGGCCATTGGAAAAAAATTTGTGGATGGATTACACCAAAATAGAATATTTGGTTTCAATGAGATACATTATAGTTGGCGAAAAGAACACTGATTTCCAGTATGAGAACCTTATTCCATCTGTGAATTCCAACACATGGTGTTTGTAGAATCATGGTTTGGGCCTGTTTTGCTGCATCTGAGCCAAGATGGCTTGCCATCATTGATGGATCAATTCATTTTTAATTATACCAACAAAATCTTCAGGAAAATGTCAGGTCATCTATCCATGAACTGAATCTCAGGAGGTGTGTCATGCAAGCAAGGCAATGACTGTAAGCACACAAGTTGTTCTACCAAAGAGTTGTTAAAGAAGAATAAAGTAAAGGTTTTGGAATGGCCAAATCAAAGTCCTGACCTTAATCCAATTGATGGTAAATTGGACCTGAAGCAAGCAGTGTATGTCAGGAATCCCACCAACATCTCAGAGGTGAAGCTGTTCTGTACGGAGGAATTGGCAAAAATGATGTGCAGGACTGATTAACAGTTGCTGGAAACATTTAGTTGCAGTTATTGCTGCACAAGGGGGTCACACCAGATACTGAAAGCAAAGGTTTACATACATTTGCCACTCACAGATATGTAATAATGTACTGTTTTCCTCAATTAATAAATTACCAACTATAATATTTTTGTATACATTCTTACTTTAATTGGGTTCTCTTTATATACTTTTATGATTGTGTGATTATCGGATGATATTTTACTTCATATTTATGCAGAAGTATAGATTTGTTTTAGCACCATTTTATGTATGGAAGGTAAAAAATGTATGTACTGTACTCAAGCTTCAAATCTGCATGAGAGAGAACAAACAGAAGCATTCATAATAAATGGAGAAAAGACTTACAATTTCGTCAGTTGAAGTTGTGGTGAATATCTCCATTTTACCCTTCAAAAGAAGAAAGGAAACATTTTTAACGTTTTAAAATCTAAAGTTTTTCAATCACCTGATTCCAAGACAGTGCCTATTCACTAGATTATGTGGAATTACAATATTGTATACACTTCACTTGATCAAATTGGATAAAAAATGTATTAAAGCTTTTTTATAAAAGTTCAGTACTATGTGAATTCAACCCTCCATTTTGAAGCAAATTAAAAAACTTTACAATTATTACTTACCCTGACAATGCTATTATAACACAAACTGGACTTCAACACTCTCTGTCTCCTTGACAAATATTGCTACCTCTCTGTTCTTTACTAGCTTTTATGGTTTCAGATTTTAACCACAACATCACGTGTTGAAGTATCGCTTTGCCTCTGTCATACACAAAGCTTCTTCTTTGTGTCAATGTAAACATTTTTTTAAGAAAGAATGAGATAGTGTGTTTGTTTGAAGTAGCTTCTCTGACTCCTTCAGTTCAGGATGCTGGTAATGACATGCATTTGTTCAATAAGACCGACTTCAATATAGACTAATTGTCTTGCATGCCAGTGTTATTAGTCATGCTTGCTCTTTATATTGGATCTTGCACCACCTGTCTCTTGCAGCTGCAACAATACACATCAGAGATACACTCATGAACCTTCTTCATGGCATTTTTCTCAACACATTGTTCTCAAGTGAAGCACTTAGTGCCTGTCAGAGATGATGTCTGAAATGGAGAAGCTTGATCGGAGGCGTAACGCAATACCAGTGTACTGTACAAGGAGGTTTGTGGTGACCTGTTGTGACAAAGCTGAAACTGTGACTAAGTAATCTCATTCCTGAAAATTGTAAGCTAGACTGTATGTAAATGGACAAGTGTTGGTTTGATTATCAAACTAAATGGTTTGTATTAGTGAAGTTTCTTCAATATACAAATAGGTTCAGCCCACTCAGCCCAACTTTTAAGGCTTGTTGTGACAAACTTACAGTACGTGCTGTGCGCATTAGTCTAGTCTAAGTAGAATTTCCAAGATTTGACAGTCAATGTATTGGTTTGTCATAGAATTCAAAATAATTGAGAGGTCAGACAATTCCCTGAATGATAGTGAACTACAGTACATCTGAGAATATCCCTCACTCAGCCCTGTTTGGTTTTATTTTATAAAAGGTGCAAAAAGGATGTGGAGATCATAGAAAGGAAGTACAACTGAGTGAAAGACAAAAAAACTACTGTAAATATTAATGATGTTTCATTGGGCATGGTAATCCCCGTTTAAACATGTGACACACTGATTCATTAGTTCCTTCCATTCCTGGAGTTGTTTACTGTATAGATACAGCTGCAGTGCTGCATTTTTTATTCTTTTGGCTCTATAACAAATTTGGATATTAAATAAAACATGGACTATAAGGTTAAAATGTACATTCTTTGGGCCTCCTGCTTGGCATAGTGGACTAAGTAGTTGCAACACCAGGATCTGACCACAAGATATCTGTTACTGGTGGCGTGAATATGAAGATATATACTTATCTTTATTCAAGAGTGCATTATTTCACTTTGAGAGCATTTCTTACAGATGTTACATTCAGATTTTGTAATACCTTCCCTCAAAACCTTGCTCTCACACTGTCACAACTGGGTGGGACTCGCCAAAGGATGGTTTGGCGCCACCTGTGGTGAGCTTTGGACATTTACCTCTATTCCATTTGCACATGTCTTTGTCATGTTAGTCACCTAAATACAACCAGCTGAACCTTGTCATTAATTAAGTGTGTGTATTATTTAATGTTCCCCTCTGCGTGTGTGTCTTGTGGTTCAATGTGTGGATTTAATTTCCCCTGTAACATGTTGGAGTTTACTCGTGAGTAGTTCTTGAGAAGAGCTGTCATTTATGATTCTATGATTACACTCTGTGCCGGTAACACATTATTTACTGTAGTAATTATGGATTAAGAGTTAGTGCAGTGTGTTCTGTAGTTCTCAGTTTTGTCTATGCCACATGAAGCATTAGTAGGCGATTATGGACAGATTAAGGACTGACTTGATATATTTTGTCTACTCAACAAATTGGAACTACATCATTGAGTAAATAAACTTATTTTTTATTTCAAAAGTTGCAATAAAGCAAAAGAAGTACATATTTAAAAACAAAACGTCTGGAAGGCGGGAGTGGAGGAGCAAGGGAGGTGCAGTACCCACCTGCAAGGGATGTTCTAAAGTAAGACGAACGCCCCCTCAACGGGACAGGGATTATTTAATTGGTCAACACCACAGCTGGCATTTTATTGGTTGGGGAATTTTAATAGCATTGTAAAACAAAAAATCTGAGAGCCCAGAATCATCTGAAGACTTGCAAGCGTGAAGAAGCAGCCTGAGTGCGAGGAGCAGTGATGGTTAGTAGCATCGCTACAAGTAGCGTCGTTACTAGTTTAATTACATTTCTCAGTAGCATGGTCGTAGCGTTACTGTTTTCTGAATCAAATAGCTTTACAGTAGTGAAGCTATGTTATTTATCAAGTAGTGCGGTAGCATCCACGCAAGCTACATTTTCACAAGTATTTCTGAAGTTCAACTCTGAAATACAACTGCTAAGGATGTTAAGGATCAGTACGTGACTCATGCCACCGCCATACACAGCCTGTGTAGCCGAATGTGTAGCCGAATGTGTAGCCGAATGTGTAGCCGAATGTGTAGCCGAATTTGTAGCCGAATTTGTAGCCGAATGTGTAGCCGAATAGTGATGTGCGAATCCTGAAAGATTCTTTTTTTTAACAAGTCTTTTCATTGAAATGGGTGTACTGAATCACTACTCTAAAAGATTTGTTCATGTGAATCACTTTTGCGCAATTCGAAATCACACAGATTTAGCAGGTGAAGTCACGCAGAGTGTCGTGTCGTCTGGAGATGCTTTCAACTCCTCCCACATCCTCCCTTTCGTTGTTTGTTGCCATTCTTTTCATCCCAACTCTAAATAAGCTCTGTCCGACATTCAGAAATGGTCCTGCTCACAGCAAAGAGTGAGGAAGATATTCTAAACCCAGACTTGGTGAGCACAATCCATTCAGCAAGGAGTTTGAACGACATTTCGGGGACATTGCCACACAGTGCCAGAGTCTACTAACCAAAAAGCCAAACCACTATGTTAACTTCGGCCCAGGGGCCTCATTTATAAATGTGGCGTACGCACAAAAGAAGACGTACGCAGCTCTCTACGCAATAATTGGGATTTATAAAATATGGGGCGCTGTTTGTAAAATGTTGCACGTCCGTTAATCCTGCTCGCACATTTAGCACAAATAAATGCAGCAGATTTTTCAACTGTAACTTTTTCAAACATTTAGAGGGAAATTCATCTAAATACATGCAATTACATATCCAGAGCAATGTAATTGCATGTATATGTAATTACATTGCTCTGGATATGTAATTGCATGTATTTACATATCCAGAGCAATGTTCTGAAGTATACAAAATAATAAAATAATATTTCATACAACTGTTAAATGTTAAATCTAAATGTTAAATCTAAATGTTAAATCTAAATCTAAATGTTAAATGTTAAATCTAAATAATTCACACATTTAGTTAAATATATACTTCACACATTTAGCTATACAAGAATTACGGTATTTAGCCACGCCCCCAGATTGTGACCGATTTTTCACATAGAGGTCTTTCAAAATGACAAGTCCTGATGAGTTAGCGGAATTATTGAAAGAGCTGTAGCAGCTGGTGATATGACGGCTCATCGTGACCGACCTACACCAAGCACACCTTCCGAAACAACCACCACATTATTGCCATCGGTAAGTAGTAAAAGTATGCGTTTTATAAAATGGAGGGGTCTTTACAGTTAACCTAGCTATCGTAGCTAGTATCATGTCGCCTGTTTGTTAGCTAATGTCAACTTAAAATGAGTCTCTTAGGAGAGTGTATAGTTATGTAATAATTCACTCTATTTAGATACCTGCACAGAGTTTATGTTCATCATCAAGCTCAGCGACCACATCACTGAGATCGGTAATGTTTTCAAATAATTGACTGATACACATCTGCTCAGTGTTTGAACGCGCTCCTGTACAGTAGTTATAACGGCTAAATTGGAGCACAGTGTGAAACTGCACAGTGTGTAGTTGTAATTATTCATGAACAATAAAAAATATTTTTATTTCATTTTAGGTAGGACAATGTTAAACGTTAACCATGAGATGTTTATTTTCCCTCTAGCTACCGGCCAGGACTTCATTGAGTTCATTAAGCTCAGCGACCACATCAACCATAAGTTCTTAAGAAATTGGCAAGTAATTGACGTTTACTCAGTATTTGAACGCTCAATCACCTGTAGTAAACACTCTTGATTTGACGCACATTGTAGCTGTGTATACGACCCAATTGTGAACAATTGAAAATGCTATTGTCATGTTCGGTAGGACAATGTATAAAGTTAACCATTGTAAGATGCGCAATGGTTTTGCTCCGTGTCTGTCCAGAATTAATCTTTCTTATATCATTTTGATTATTATTATTATAATAATTGACGGATACCCAGTTGTGCTCAGTTTGAACGAGCAATCACCTGTAATTAACACAGCTAAATTGGAGCACAGTGTAGATATAATTCTTCACGACCCAATAGTGAAAAATTGAAAATGGTATCGTGACTCATTTTAGGCAAGGTAATGTTAAACTTTAACCATTGGAATAAAGTCAAACCTGTATTGTGTTGTGAGGGACCACCTTGTGTTAAGAGACATGTAACCTGTTCAATTTCTCCTTAATGCAATTATCTAATCAACCAATCACATGGCAGTTGCTTCAATGCATTTAGGGGTGTGGTCCTGGTCAAGACAATCTCCTGAACTCCAAACTAAATGTCAGAATGGGAAAGAAAGGTGATTTAAGCAATTTTGAGCGTGGCATGTTTGTTGATGCCAGACGGGCCGGTCTGAGTATTTCAGA
>JACXGM010034958.1:0-11821 GCA_016801145.1 Umbra pygmaea | reverse complement strand
TGAGGCTGTGGTGATGAGTTGTTCTATGTGTTGGCTACAGTATGATGCTGAGGCTGTGGTGATGAGTTGTTCTATGTGTTCTTGCAGTTCTATGATCGAGTATACCTCTGTGTTCATACAATTATGTGGCTATACAGCAATCTGAAACAATATTTAATAATTGTTTTAATAACATACTTAAATGTGTAACTGGTCAGGAGCATACCTGCTTCATTGTTGATCGGGTACTCCCACAGCTTGCCCTCTGTGGTCCACTGGATCATCTCTTGGAAACCATTACGAGGCAACTGATTGGCCGACAGGGCCACCTGATTGGCTAACTCCATGTCCCACAGGGTTGGATGAGCTACGTCCGTGTCGGCCTCTGGTTCAGTACTCGGGGTGAAGATGCTCAGTCGTTTCCCAGAGAACAGGCTCCTCCTGGCCATCACAGTGTCATAAGGGCAAAGGTCAAGTTCAATTAAATCAATACATGACGTATGACCTCAAACGCTCAAACAATTCCAGGCTGGAAAAGCAGGACTGTCATTGGGAATTGCAAAGGAAAACACATGAAAGCCTTACAAAAGCTATTTTAGTGTGAACTTCTGACACTTCTGAAATTAAGAACGGAAGCTATTGCCTATTTAAAAAGAAAGATTTCAGGATTTGCCAATTTCTTGGCCATTTGATCAGGAAATGCAATGATGACAGGACAAGAAGTGCTTCGAAGACATTTGTCAATGGACACGTCTATAATATAAAAGTATGCATTTTCTGCTGTGCTTTTGTGTGCAACAAATCACTGCTTAGTATAGGACATCATTATCTGACATACATAGCTTTTCCTGATTTTTAATATATCAGTTTCTATAAAGTCTGTAAGCTGGTCACTTGAAAGACGACATAGTTATGTTGTTACACATCAACATTCTACAAATAACACCTTTAAGACATCAGTATCATTATGCAAGCCTGTAAAGACAATCTGTCTTTCAAAACTCAATCATCAGCATGGTTAACTCGTTCTGTTTACAGAGTAACTGTATGTTCATGCACAGGCACATGTCATCACAACAATTAAATAAACTAAGCTAGTTACATTTTGAAGCACACAATCTACAAAAATGACAACGTCTACAGTACATACCTGCACGTAGATACAGAGCTTTATAACTTGAACAATTATATATTTAGGTGGTATTGGATGGATTTTTAATGTTGTCGGTATGCTTCACAATGGTGCTCAGAACTATTGCCTAAGGGTGAAGATACATACTTAAAGTTTCCACGCGCTGACAAAGTGCTGCTAATTTTTTTAACTACAGGGGATTTTGCGTAAAAGACGCAAACTCTCTAGGTCCAAATGGAAGCCAATAGGCGATTTTACATGGCTGGGTGTGTAGACTAATTTGTGAAAATAGCTGTACAAATAGCAGGTAAATGAATAATGAACATTTATAAAACATTGCTAAACATGTAGAAATGTTAACCAGATAGGTGATTAATCAACCTGGATGGTAATTATCATTCAAACTGTCAGTTTTAAAGACGTGACATTAGCTGCCTAGTGGAAGTCAATGATAGTAGTGCTGGGCAGTATGACCAAAAATGTATATCAATATATTTTTCAAAATTCTACCGGTTTCACAGTATATAACAGTGTTTATTTTTTCATGCATAATCAGGTGTTCCAAGCATTTTCTACTGGTTGAGAGAGGAATTATTGCAGTAGATTGGCTTAGGATGGTCTATTTTACTGTCATGATGAGTGAATATTGTAGAAAAATTTCAAACTAGTACTAATACAGGTTTGCATGGCCCCAGCAAATTATAATGTTTACAAAGATTCTAATGACGTGATGAATCAGAATGCGCTGACGTTAACTTCATACATTTTTGATATTCCAAGACGTGCTTGCAGCTAAGGCGGTGGAGCAATTTGCTCATGTTGCCTCCTCCGGCGTCAACTTTAGCCTAACAACACTTGGATAAAATGGTTCTTTGGTCAACATCGGCTTTTTTAAAAACATACAACCTCCACACAACAGATGTGGCTCCTCTTTTTTTAACACCATTTAGCACCGTGCGTGTTTAGAAGCGCAACATTGAAAAGGGTCTGATCTGAAAGTGTCGCGCGGCACAGCATTCCGGATGTTGTGTATTCAAATACACCGGTATGGCGGTATATAAATTTTTTTATATAATAATGAAAAATATACACCGATATTTGGTGTGAACCGGTATACAGCCCAGCACTAGACGATAGCCAATTTAGCATCTCCTTTGTGCATATAAATTTTATTTCAAAATGTAGCAGTGACATATTATAGTTAAATCTGAAGGGCATATTATAGATCATTTCAGATGTTGATTATTAGATTGATGTTTTGATAGCTAGTAGGCAAAAGGCTAAGCTAGTTAGCATGTCTCATTTATACAATTATGTGATCAATTCAACTTCATTTCGAAATGTATCGGTGACAAATTATGGTTAAATCTGTACCTATTGAAGCCAGACAGGACAAATACTTCTCTGAAAATATTGTGACAAGGTGTAAATATTACGAGCCTTGTCCAGTCAATATCTTTATAGCCTAGACTAAATATAACAACACTGCAGCAGCTCGCAGGACACAGGTGCAAAGTTTGCATTGAATTCTGGACCTTGTGATATTTCAACTATGAACCGAAATATGCCAAAACAGCACTCAGTCTGTTTTCAGAAAAAAAATGGTAGAAAAATGCTGTTTATGACATGAATCAGTCTAGGGTAATGTTTTTAACTACTAATGTGAAAATGTTTTATTTACTCTGGAATTTTCCTTTAAGTATATCATCACTTTCAGGCATCTTGCGTAAATTTGCGGCATACTAATCTATCATGGCCAGACATTGCTCTAGATTGCCATTGTGAAATAAATCAATCATTATGCAACTTCATCATGGCATTCAGAATAAGAATACAGCATACAGACCCTGAATAATGAACTATTCTTTTGATATCATTCTTATCTCACCTCCTCCGTAGGCCACAATCCAGTTCAGAGGTTATGCCTCTGTCATGGGTGTAGCCCCGCCCATCATCGTCAAAGCGGATTTGATTGGCCGGTCGTGCATTCTGTCTTCCGTTGTGCCTCTTCCCCACCTTCATGTCTGAAATAATAACCCTGAACAAATTATAGGTTCATTAGATATCAGATATGTTATTTTAACAGCTCTTGGATAACAATAAGGACCACTCTGTTGTCAGGCAACAAAACTTGCATTCACAGTTTTTTGTTACCAAATTACTATTATCTTGGGGACACCAAGGCATTGCATGTATTTAATGCATCCCAGTGCTTGCACACCTGAATCAACTTGTTAACTAATTATCAAGACCTTGACGCAAATGAATGGACCTCAGCCGAACGCAAAATACAGTATTAGTTCAGAGCAACAGCAAAATTGTGAGTTGGCTAGAGGTACCAAAGAGGTTTAAAAACCACTGTAATGTAAAACAACCAACTATTTAGTGGCAGCACAGATCCAAGCACATATAGCCTCCAAAGAGTAACCAAAACGCTGCTAGTTCAAATCGCATAGCTGTCAGTGTTCAACATTTCTCATTCCGTCCCTGAGCCAAGCAATTAACCCTGAGTGCTCCCAGGTAAAATAATAGATAAAGACAAAAAATGTTAAATCATTACAAGTAAACCTTTTCTAAGCTGCTGTGTATAAAATATGTTCTAGTGAGAGTGATAAGATGTTTGCTTACCCAATGTTGTTCCCATTCTTCTGTGCCTCGCCGACCGCCTCGTGCTGCCTCAGCTTCTTCAGCAGCTCCGACTCAGCTTTGCTTTTGTTGGGCAGAGTGGCGGCGGCAGCCGAGGCAGCAGCAACCAGCTTGGGGCTTAGTGTCTCACTGCGCACAAACACAAAATGTGTTTAGCTTGGTGGAAAATGGGACAAACTTTGATGCAGACTATAATTTCAAAAGGTCTATCAATATTACATTTTAAAGATTAATTCTCACCCTTCATTTCAGCTTTGCCCAACAATATTAAATCATATTCACAAGCCACTTTTTGAAAATATTCCTGATGCCACCTATTTTTTCCCCTTTCAGGTACCACCCTGCACATCTTAATGAGAGTGTACATTATAAAGAAATCAATCCCTTGGGTAATGTAATGTATAAGCATGTTCTTTAAGGTGCTTCTACAACAAGATTGTGATGTCAGTTTGGAAATGCAGAGTCAGATGGCTCAGTGGATAGAGTGTCAGACTTGTAGGTTTGTCAGAAAGTTGCCGGATCAATTCCAAACTGTTACTCCCAAGTTGCTGCAGGGGGATGTCCATGTACTTACTGTAAGTTGCTCTGGATAAGTCTCTGCTAATGACTAACATTTCTATGCAATAAATAAGAACAAAATTTATTTATTTTTTCAAACTGTTAAAATTAAGACCATAAGGAATTTGTATGAGACATACAAGTGATTTAATCTAAAACAAGAACAATTACAACACTGCAGCGATCTCCTCACCTTTGGGCCGGTGCATCAGCCATGCCACTGGCCTCCTGGAACATACTGATGGTGCTCTCCATAACGTCTGGCGGGGGCCTGGTTGGGGCCTCAGAGCTCCTCTGCATTTTCAATGCCTTTAACTTCCTCTTACTGGTCACATCAACCTTCATGGCCCCCAGAAGTTGCAGAAGACTCTCCTTCCCTCTCTTTACGGGCTGAATTTGCTCCTTTGGAAAACCGGCTATCCTTTGTTGTTCCTCTTTCTTTTTCTCAATCTTACCCTCTGGCATCTCATATTCGTCCATCTTCGATTCTAGTGCATCTTTGGTTTTAACCTGGATCTCTGTAATTGCTTCAAGCTCATTTGCAACATCTACAGTTGCATCTAGCCTTTGTTCAACCTCTCCTGTTCTACTGGCTATTGTGACATCTTCCATTCTTTCGATATCCTTTATTTCTGATGTCTTAAATTCTAGAATGGCCTCACTTTCTGTTTTAGTTGGTACTGCTTCTGTTATTTTGTTCTCTGTTACTCCCTCCATCTTTGCCTGTAGATCAAAGTCATTTGTTTTCACAGGAATTTCTTCAATTTTCTCATTGCTTTCTTCAAATTTCTCACTCAAGTGAATTGCATTCTTGTTCACATCCGCTCTAAGCTCACTCTGTTCAGCCTTCATTTTGACATTATCTTGTAACTCAAGTGCAAATTCTCCAGCCACCTGAATTGATTCCTTCTGCTTCCTTCCATCTTTCACTTCACTCCTTTCATCTTTGAGGGGGGGTGGTGTAGCTTTCTTTTCACAGTAGGTGAACGAGCTCGTTCCAAACGTTTTTAAGACCCCTCCATTTGCAGCCCTGTGAATGGGCATAAGAGACATACAGTTTAAGCTCAAAGAAACATTGTTTTGCAGTAGAGTACCGAACAAATAATATTTACACAGCCATGCTTTGTAAGCTTAGTTAGTTACATTCCTCTGCAAGCTAACTAAACCTAGCCTGCTCAAATTCACACCAGACCACCTTGGAAAGGCTGGTCAGACAACTTACCGGCTCATGGACAGTGTTATGTTAGGGTTTGATGAACGCAAACATGACTCACGGGTGTACACATGTAATGCACGATTTCTACTCTGATAGACCGACAACAGTACTCGTCTGTACATAATTGCTCTTTAGAACTGGTCCCAATGTCATCCCTACACGTTTCCTTTGTGTGCAACAATCCAGTTATCCGTGGTGAAACATTTGGAGAAAGAAAAATGGTTCCGCACAGGTCATGACCCACTGGATGGGGAGGGGAGGATATTTCGCAAGTATTGCCAGGTGATTCATTCGTGTCGGATGGATGCATGATGCAAGCGCCGTCCAGCTTCTTCTGCAAATAGATCGGAAGCCACATTTGAATGGGATGGATTTAGATGCTGTGTCGACCAGTTCTAGTCTCACCGGTAAGTCTGAATAGAGATTGTTGTCTTTTTATTACTTATAGCTAAATATATGGAGAAAACATGAAGAAACTTGCTAGCCGGCTAAGCGAGTTTGAGCTGCTAAGCTAACTCATGTTCATGTCTTTACATTTCTTAAACTGTCCGCTGTTGTTAGCTCAGCTGTTATATTCAACTTTAATGACAGGGGTGTTATGTACACTTACTGTTGAATTTGGATTTTAATATATTGATCTAATTCTCTGATGTACTGCATGGAGACAAGCGAGAGTACCAGTACTATCGTGGCTCCGCGATATGTCTTTTACAGAGTGACGTTTAGTCGACTCTCCTTGAACTTTCGCACCACTAGTGTGATTGAAATTGGAATAACAACTAATTTAGCCGGCACCATATGTAGCATTTTTTAATCTTTATTTTTAAATAGAAACGTGAACAATATAGCAGGTTTTATCTTTTTTGTCGTGATATGATAAACAACTAACAAATTAAATGTATGTATTTTTTGGCGAGGGTATCCTTTGTACTATATTATACGAATTTAAGTTTTCTTGTAGTAGTAGCTTGTCTTTTAAGAAAAATCCTCAATAGAAGATATGTATGATAAGTGGATAAATAAATAAATAGCAGTGTAATTTTGGTTGTGTGTTCACTAAGAATAATGTAGATGTTTCACAGACTGATATTCGGAAGAGCCGTACCGTACCCCGACTGCTACAGGTGGTTCCAGATCTCTGCTACCATGGCCCCGCACCCAGTAGTCCAGGCTGTCATTGACCTTTCATCAGGAGCTATAGGTAAGGTAACACCACCATAGTGTACTGCTAACGATGTATATTGTAACAACAAACGGAATGCCCAGTTTCCGTGTCCTCCTGTTATTACAGGTCAACTGCAGTGCCCTTGTCATGCCAATCAAAAGTCAACCGTGTATTTCTTACCTTCTAGGACACAACAATGGCGTCAATACAGGCTCAAAACTACTGTCTGTAAAAAAAGAGCATGACTAAAATACTTTATTAACTGAAAATGTAAACATGGTACTAAATCTTTATTTGTTTGAAAAAAGTACTCCTCAAACATTAAAAAGTATTATGAACACATTAAATGAATGTTTGCATTCAATGTTACATTTCCTTCATTCAAAACCATTTTTTTCACTCGTTTCTTCTCCTTGAGATTACAGTTTCTTCCCACTTCAAGTAATCATTTTTACAACCAACATTTTAAGCCTTAGTTTGGCATGTAGACGGGGTTAGGGACGTGTCCAACAAGACACAGTTTTGGAATGACAGCATTCCCATGTGTCTTCTGCAAAGAGAAGCCATTGCTGAAAAAAAAACAATCTCCTGTTTGGAGTTTGCCAAAAGGCATGTGGGAGACACAGCAAATGTGGAAAAAGGTTCTCTAACTTATTGGCCTTCACGCAAAATGCTATGTGTGGCATAAAGCCAACAATGCTCATCACCCTGAAATCACCAGCCCCACAGTGAAGACTGGTGATGGCAGCATGATGTTGTGGGGATGCTTTTCATCGGAAACTTGTCAGGATGAGGGCAAGATGGATGTAGCCAAATATAGGGCATTTCTAGAGGAAAGACAGTCAGTAAGACATCTGAGATTGGGGAAGAGGTTCACCTTCTAGCAGGATAATGATCCTAATTACACAGCCAAAACTACACTTGAATGGTTTTAAACCAAGAACCTGAACATCTTAGGCTGGTCCAGACCTCAATCCAATTAAGAATCTCTTGCTGTTCACCAATGGCCCCCATTCAACCTGATAGAGATTGAGCAATTTTTCCAGGAAGAATGGTATAGAATTACAGGATCCAGATGTGCAAAGCTTGTAGAGACTCACCTCAAAAGACTCACAGCTAAATGTGGTTCTACCACGTATTTAGGGGGTAAATAATTATGTAACCAACTAATATTAATAATATCATCATTTATCTTTTGTTTCACAATAACTAAATATTTTTCACCTACAAAGTGTTCAGTATGTTGTAGGGATGGGCCGATACCACCTTTTATGGAACGAGTACAAGTACAGAGTATTTCATATTGTGTACTTGCCAATACGAGTACCGATACAAGTACTTTAATAACTATGCCAAATATCACATTTATGAAGCTAAAATCTGCTATTTCTTAGATGTTGATCAGCCAAATCAAACATAGAAAGTAAATGTTCTTACATATCCAGATGAACATCATTTACATGGCAGGTCAGGAATGTGTAATCAAATGTCAATAGTTTGTTTCCTTCTCTAATTAGCTAAAATGAGAGAAACACGTTTGTGAAAGCGAATGCAAAAGCTGCATGTTTGTGTTCACATTTTTCACTAAGCATTGCAGTCGTTTTGTGTAAGATGAGAATATCTGTATGAAGTGACTTTCTCCAAACAGGGATAATGATCTAATCATATAATATTCTGTTAATATTTGATTGTTTTATTATAATCGGTAAACAATTATAGCTGTTCTATCACTGTAATCTATTGAACAAAATATAAATAGGCTACATCATATTTCCTTTAATTTTATTTCTTAACGTTAGTATGTCAGACTTCCACTATTTTGTTCAACCAGAAGTGTTGCAAACTACCAAAATTTGTCTTTCATTCCCGAAGGTGTATTATTAATTCATGCATCGCTAAGTATGCAGCCTAATAAATTACAGCTTTTGTTCTGTCCTGTAATTAATGTGCGCGTTTCCTTGAGGATGCACTTATAAATTTACAATTATTAGGCTACATTAAAATAGCAATGATAAAACTGATTTTGTATTTCACCATTTGAACTCTACTGGAGAATTGCTATGAAGAAAAAAGAGAAGATTCTACAGAGTTTTTCAATAATAGGCACGCGTGGCTCCATCTTTGGTAAGGATTATGCAATTTAGGCAGTGATGTTGTGTGCAACACATCACCTCATATTTTAGCGAAGCATTATTCCATTTAAATAGCTTTTCTTTCTGTTTTTAAATGGCAATAAATACAGTTGTACAGATTTATAAGCTGGTCTCTGAAAGAGGAAGTAAATGGTCGTTATCATCAATATGAAATATATGCATTGTTCTGGAATACAGCTACATTTCCATTGAAACATTTACGTGTATCAGATTTACCAGTTTGTTGGTATTGTTGTTACGATCATTACATGTTTGAGCAATACAATTGTTTCCTATCTATATACTGCATTGTACAATAGGCTACTGTTCCCTCTCTGGCACTTTAAGAAAACCCTATGATCATCCTACACTGCAAAAATCCTTTCACAAGTACAAGTACTTATGCCCAGTATCGGGCCCGATACCAAGTACT
Organism: Umbra pygmaea; assembly: GCA_016801145.1. Classification (NCBI taxonomy): domain Eukaryota; kingdom Metazoa; phylum Chordata; class Actinopteri; order Esociformes; family Umbridae; genus Umbra; species Umbra pygmaea. Next base: position 2,560 of record JACXGM010034958.1, on the reverse strand, counting down.
GTAATCGGTATCGGTCCATCTCTAGTATGTTGTGTAAAACCAATGGTAAAAATCCCAATAAAAACCTATTTCATTCCAGGTTGTCCTTTCCAGAAATGTCCAACGGGGGTGAATACAGTGTTTTATTGCAGTGTATTTTTTTTAATGGAAAAAACTACCATCAAGGTCATACTCTTTCCTTCTCTAGAGCTTGGTGTTATACTTGTTTTTGAACACGTATCAAGTACCGTTGCCAACACTTACTATGTGCCCTGGCTTATTGACCAGGATGGAGAACACATTTGGCATTGTGACTCCATTTACTAGTCTACATCTGCTCAAATGTTATTGAGAGCCTGAACCAATCTATGAACTTGTAATTTAATAGCAGTAGCTGTAGCAATGCCAAAGGCTCTATTGTTCAGAGACCCCATCTGACCTGGCAGGATGCTGACTAAGGCTGTTCATCCCCTGGCCCTTTGTGTTGCTCTATGCCCCACTGCTTTGCATGGTCCCCATCCGAAAAGCTCAATACAATCTTTATCTCTCACGACAAAGCATTCCAACTCTGTCTACTGTATCTGCAATATGAAATAATTGTTTGTTAAAAGTTTTGTTGCAATATAGTAATGTTATACAGTGTTAATTCATTGCCATGGTCATTTATGATGGAGCAGCAGCATATCCAGTTACTCTAGCTATTGAACCTGTGTTTTATGTGCATGTCTGCGAGCTGCAACTTGTTGCTAACTTACCTGGTGTTTACACTTATACGTCTACGCCACACTCAGAACTCTTTTGATTCTGTTGTAACAGCAGCCTGTTGCAAGCATAAACATCACTCAACACAGTCCAGCAACTCCTATAAGAAAATATCTTATCTTGAGAAAACAGGAGGAGTAACTTACATGCAGATTTTAAGTATGTCACATTTATGCTTGTTTAGTTGACATGTAGCTGGATAAGATCTCTTGAGATGAGTGTTTCAAGTGTGTCTAAATCAAGGTGAAAAAACAATACTCAGTAACAACAATAGTATGGCAGTTCCTGATAAGCATAATATTAATAACAATCTAATAATAAATAATTTATTAATTGCATGAAAAAGATGCTGATCAACCAAGAAAGATTTTTTTATTCTTTATTGGACAGGAAAGGGCTAAAAGAGTTTTGTCTGAGAGAGCAGTAGGCTACATTCAAATCCATGCAAACACTGGAAGCTGTCAGACTATACTTATAAAGTTAAGTATACATTCTCTGTTTGATTCATTGACAATGTTGGTTTAATGTGCTAAGTTAGATCTAGTTTCAGTCTTGTTAATTTAAATCATTAATTGTTGTTAATTTAAATCATGCTCTCAAATATAGTCAAATATAGTCACGCTTAGCTGTGCGCCGTAGAGGATGGTCGCATGGACAATGGCTCTGCTCACTATGCAGGTTTTGGCTTATTACTGTTTTTTTAGTTTTTATTTCCGCACGTTCTGCACTTTCGCTCATACAGTATGATCGACTAGCACTTTTGGATATACGTAATTCACTGGATACAGACTTTTTTTCCACTTACCGGAGCGATTGCTGCAACTGGAATATCCCGCCGTCGACTTGTCTACTCATACGCAGGCGACGAAGGAAAAAGAAGAGAGGAAAACGAGCGGGTGTTCTATGCAGATCACGGACGAGATACTGCAATCCACCGTTACCGAGCATTTTACTTGCAAATGTTCAATCTCTTGACACTAAAATGGACGAACTTCATGCTCGGATTATCTTCCAGCGGGACATTGCCAACTGCTGCGTGCTAGCTTTTACAGAGACATGGTTAGATTCCACCATCCCGGACACGGCTATCACGCAAGCTGGTTTCTCCGTCTTCCGGCAGGACAGAACCTCGGAATCAGGTAAACAAAGAGGCGGAGGGGTTTTTATTATGATTAACTCTCGTTGGGGTTCGGATGCCGCAGTTATTTCAACACACTGCTCACCGGACCTGAAGCTACTAACTGTAAACATACGTCCCTTCTATCTCCCCCGGGAGTTTACGTCCGCTATAATCACAGCAGTCTACATACCTCCGCAGGCGGATAAGGCGTGCGCGCTTGAGGGACTATATGGAATAATAAGTGGCCTAGAGGACGCTCATCCTGAGTCTGTTGTTATTGTTGTTGGAGACTTTAACAGGACAAACATGAAAAAAATACTCCCTAAATTCCATCAGCATATTTCTTTTCACACTCGGGGCAATCAGACCCTAGACCACTGTTATTCAACGATCCGTAACAGCTTCAAACCCATCCCCCGCCCTGCCTTTGGAAAGGCAGATCACATCTCCATTCTTCTCCTCCCTACCTACAGACAACGTCTTAAACAGGAAAAAACGAGTTTTCGGTCAGTTCAAAAATGGAGTGACCAATCCATCACTACTCTCCAAGACTGCTTTGAAACCACAGACTGGGATATGTTCCGTGTAGCAGCCGGTGACAACATTGATGAATACACTGACTCTGTCTCAGCATTCATCACCAAGTGCATAGATGATGTCGTTCCACGGGTCAATGTCAAGACCTTCCCCAACCAAAAG
>JACXGM010034957.1:0-11821 GCA_016801145.1 Umbra pygmaea | reverse complement strand
GTGTAGCGCCACATACAAACATTAAACTGTGAAATGTTGTAACACTGGGTGTATGATTGGAGATAAGTGTGTAAATATCTAATGCGGATGATCTGGTTGTTTTCAGCCCAAGTAGTGCTGGGTTCCTTCCGCGGCTTGCTGTTTGTTTGTTCAGATTACGATGCTGAAAACGAAATCCAATACAATTTTATAAAAATAACGTTGTGTTGATAATGTCCTAATAACGGAGTTCGAACCGCGGCGTTTAAAAACTAGGCGGGAGACGAAGGCTCCAGCATAATATGTAGTATTATACGCAACAGACAAACGAAGCGACCAGCGTAATTTATAAATTGGACCAATCAATGTGGACCTGGGAAAAGGGAGAATGGAAAGACCCTGCTCTGGAGTAGGAGCTAAAAAGGTTATAGGAACGGCAGTGCGAGGAACTAAATAATCCTGCAATTTCTTCTATCGGAACACGAGAAAAAAATGGTTATAGGAACGTTATGTTCTAGGAACTGCAAAAATCCCTGCGGTCGGAAAGCGGCTAATGTTAGCTACCTGCACTACCTGTACAAATGTTAGCTATCTGCACTACCTGTACAAATGTTAGCTATCTGCACTACCTGTACAAATGTTAGCAGCATTTAGCTACATGTACAAATGTTAGCTACCTGCACAACCTGTACAAATGTTAGCTATCTGCACTACCTGTACAAATGTTAACAGCATTTAGCTACCTGTACAAATGTTAGCTACCTGCACAACCTGTACAAATTCTTCATTGTTTATTCTGAAGATCTGCAAACTGTATTCCTGTTTTTTTTTTTTACTATTTACTTCATTGTTGTGTAATTCATGTGTAGCTTTTGCACCTCTGCACTTTGTATCTTGCTGAGGTCACCGTTTCAAATGAGACACTGTTCTCAATGTGCTTAAATAGTTAGATAATGGTTAAACAAGATAAAATAAAAAGATGTACCTGTAGTGCTCAGACACTGACAGAACTAAATAGAGAAATGGTGACAAACCTGCAGTATAATAGGACACATTCCAATTGGTGCTGATAACCTTCGTTATGAGGATCATGCTGAGTCATTCAAATATAATATATGTAATGACAATGAATGGAGATATAATCCTAAACAGCAAAGACTTCCTCAAAGGGGATGAGCAATATATCTCTTTTAAATGTCCTTTATGTGAGAAAGAGGAAGCTTTCCAATGACAAATGTGCTATCTGTCACTAGGCAAGGTTAAAGGAAGAAAGCCAGGGGTTTCAGAAATGGAAACAAGGGCATTTTCACATAAGAAGTGCTTTTTTATCATATCTGGCTCCATAATAGATGATCAGTGTCATTATGAATGATGAGGTCCTAGTCTCGTTATTCAAAACACAAGTGAGAGGTTGGAACGACTTTCATTTCTGGAACGATACCATCTTTTCCATAGCTGGCACATGTTGATGAGTTGGACGGGAGAGTTTAGAAATAGGTGACTATCAAAGTTACACTTATTTAACAGGTTATGTCTTTGGCAATTCAATCCTAAAGTTGAAGCTTTTTCAATCATAATTAGGAAACTTTGACCATGTCATCATTTTATATATGCCATTTATTGGTGTATGCAATCCCTTGCAAATAGTTTCATCATGCTTTAGACCAAAGATTTCCAACCTGTTTCTGTAACCGTATGACCACATCCGCATCGATGGTGCTAAAGTGGAGCCAGTCTAGAACCTATGGTTCCTTGAGTTCCACGTCAACAACGAAATAATGTGATCTACACACAGAGATAAAACTGTGCAGAAGGCCTGAATTCACCACTTTCCCCTCTAAGACATTTCGGCATGCGCCCTGGGAGCCTTTCAAATTTCCACTACTGCATCAACAAGAGCATCTAGACTGGCTGTATCACAGAGAACTACAGAGGGTTCTGCGATCAGCCTACACTGTATACCCGAAAAGTAAGCAGAACTCAAAAAATGAAGGCAACTGATTACTTAAAAATTTTAGTTCATAAAGTAATTCAATTGAGTTCAGAATACTTATAATACTTTCAAACATTATAGGTGACTTAAACCATTTTCATGAAGTTCATGAAACTTAAACATTTCAATTTAGCATAATAATATGTGCAGCTCTATGAACTAAATACTGTCCATAATAGATTTACAGTGACTTAAAACTGCTTTCGCCTAATCAGTGTAATGTTTTTTCTGAGTCTTTGTACATTTTGTTTGGAAATGTTGTCAAAACAGTTAAATCATGGCAAAACACAAAAACACAGTGACTGTTAATTTCATGAACTGAAAAAAATGTGGGTAGCCTAATCGTATTTTTTTTTCTGCTTACTATTCGGTTTTACAGTGCAGTACAGAACAGGGACCACGCTCACTACCATCCATGACCTCTACACCAGACCTGGCAGACCAGGGCACAAAGTAATATCAAAGACTCAATCCCTGTGTATGTTATATTTTTGTTGCAAAATCTTCACAAATTTTCACTTTTTTACTACAGTCATCTGAATTACCCTCTGTGGATTGGCTGTGTACACCAGGGGTCCTACCCCCTGGGCCTAGGGCATTGTATTAACATCTATTCAATGGCTTTGGCAGCGTTTACAAACCGATAGATTCTCGAATCCGTTCAAGCTGAGTCAAAATTATTTCCACACTGTTTGTATTCACACTGTCTTACCTCCAGACTTCAATCGCGCGTTTGGGGGTGTGTCAGTCAAGGCGTCTTGAGCTGAATGCCTGAGCACTTCGCTCGGAAACCAGCCCAGCCCATTGACTTACACCTGAAGAATTACCCCTTAATGCACATTTTTCCTGGGCTGTTAGCAAAACCCCAGGTGGGATCTTTCAAATGATTTTTCTGCGCTACCTCCAGAAGTCGTGTGGAATTTGAAAGAGGAAACAACCAGGAAACAACCAGGAAACAACTGGGTAACAGCATGGTAACTTCACATCAATAGTAAGACTTGCTGCGGATATTAAAATGAAATGGCTAGGAAAGATATGGGGGAAAAAACAACTGAGATTGCAATACTGGGGATAAGATTATGCTAGTTACCCATTAGTATTGTTTCGGATTATGGTGAAATAACCATTTACTAGTTATTTCCTCCTTAAGATAGATGAATAGATGAAGTATTACAAATAGGGATAATGCATTACACTGAAATAGCATATACATTGTAGTCGAAACAAGATGGAAATAAAAAATAAATAAATTGGAGCATGATAGGAGGATAAATATTTGCTTTAGATTGCAGGGACAAACTACTGTATGGTTGTTACACTGAAATTACAGACAATGAAGTGGAAACAAAATGGAAATAACTGGTACATTGAAGGGTAATAGGAGGACACACATTTGCACTGGAAATACCTACGCTTCAACCTGACTGCTACCAACACTGTAATAAGAAGGTAAGATGTACGTAAATAAAGGGGATAGCTGCATTCTCATGTGTAATAATTAAATACACAACATAAATGTCAATACTGTATGAATGTTATATCAACCGTTAGTTACACAAAATACACATGAAATAACAACAAAACAACATTGAAAAAGAGAAAACATTTGTGAATTGTACCTTAATGATACAACAGCTTATATAAACAGCTTGTATAACAATTGAGTATATAAATTTAGTTCTGCTGTAACAATAGTTGTCAGAAAGATAATGAAATAAGGTCGCAAATTAACTGCCAAAGAAGACTCAAACATGTAGCTACCAGAATCATATAATTTTCCAGTGCTGTCATATTCCAGAACTGCAACAAACCTGGAGTGCGCAAAGGTACAAGGCGTTCAGTGCTCAGAGACATGGCCAAGGTATGGAAGGCTGAAACCCGACCACCACTGAACAAGACACATAAGTTGAAACGTCGAGACTCAGATGGATGGGCCCGTGGCTGGATCAGTGATGGGGACAGTGCTCAACTCAGACGCCAGTTGTTTGTTATATATTCTCTTTTGTAAAGTGTATTTTGGGTCTTAGACATGTGCTATATAAATATAATGTATTATTATATGATTATGGTAGAGGTGGGGTACTGGTAAGGGCTGTTATTATTAAAGATGAGCTAGTTGCACCTTATCTGGTTGATGAAGGACTCAAACTCAACTCCCAAACCTACTGCCAGTTTTAGAAGACACTTTGTTCAAACAGTGGTACAGGAAAAAGTCAGCATCTTTCAAGAAGACCATGATTTTTATGCAGGTCAATGCTCCATTGCATGCATTGAAGTACTCCACTGTGTGGCTAGCCAGTAAAGGCCTTAAAGATGAAAGAGTAATGACATGGCCCTCTTGCTCAGCTGACCTAAACCCTATTGAGAAATTGTGTTCTCTACTTAATCTATCGATTTAGGGTGACTGGGAACAGGACACCTATCTGAACAGTGTCTGGGAGGCTGTGGTTGCTGCTGCACAAAAAGTTGATCATCAACAGATCAAGAAACTGACAGACTCCATGAATGGAAGGCTTATGACTGTTGTTGAAATGAAGGGGGCTTTACTGGTCACTGATTTATTTTGAAATGTCAGAAATGTTTATTTGTATATTTTGAGTTGTTTGTATATTACTCTCACTTTAGCAGATGAAAATCAACATATGAGATGGAACCATAATTTTTCATTTAGTTACATAACTATTCTGCTCACTATTAGTTGCACAACAATTGTGCACACGTGGATATTCTCAAAAGAAAGCCAAAACCCCACTTTTACTTTAACTATTTACTGTAGGTTTGGGTTTTATTTACATTTTGGATTTACCGAGAGCACTGTAGTTGTTCAATAATAAAATGAATCCTGAAGAATACAATTTGCCTCATAATTGTGTCCTAGTGTATATAGAGTGAGGGATTTATTTTAATCCCCTGATGATTTTGTAAATTTGCCCGCTGACAAAGAAATTATCCGTCTTTTACTTCAATGGTAGATTTATTTGAAGTGAGAGAGCGAATAACAACAAAAAAAATCCAGAAAAACACATTTAAAAAAGTTATAAATTGATTTGCATTACAATGAGTGAAATATTAGTATTTGACCCCTTTGCAAAACATGATTTAAAACTTGGTGGCCCTTTTGTTTCTTGTAGTTGGCCACCAGGTTTGCACACATCTCAGGAGGGATTTTTTCCCACTCCTCTTTGCAGATCCTCTAGGTTTTGAGGCTGACGTTTGGCAATTTGAACCTTTAGCTCGATCCACAGATTATCTATGGGATTAAGGTCTGTAGACTGGCTAGGCCACTCCAGGACCTTAATGACTGGCTAGGCCACTCCAGGACCTTAATGAGCTTCTTCTTGAGTCACCCCTTTGTTGGCTTGGCCGTGTGTTTTGGGTCATTGTCTTGGTGAAATACCCATCCATGACCCATTTTAAATGCCCTAGCTGAGGGAAGGAGGATCTCTCCAAAGATTTGACGGTACATGGCCCTGTCCATAGTCCCTTCTATCTTATCCCTGAAATCCTTGGACAGCTCTTTGGTCTTGGCCATGGTAGAGAGTTTGGAATCAGATTGATTGCTTGCTTCTGTGGACCGGTGTCTTTTATACAGGAAAAAAGCTGACATCTCAGCTCGGTACCTGTATAAGAGGCACCTGGGAGCCAGAAATCTTGCTAATGGAGAGGGGATCAAATACTTATTTCACTTATTGTAGAAACAATAAGGGTATAAAAAGTATAAACGATAAGAAATAAACTATAAAGTAAGAATAATAGTATAATTGTGCCCAACCAATGGCTTTATACCAGAGAGCAGTCTTGTGATATGGCTAAAGTTCCCATCATACACGGAAACACTACAGAAAATAAATGAAACAATAAAAACACACAAACAGACCAAAGCAAAAAGATACAAACACAGAAATAACAAAGAAAATGTTTAAGTAAACACATAGAAAAATAGGATAACATCTTCTCTAATGACTAACAATATTGAAACTCTACATTTGTTGCACACAGGTATTACATTGATTGCACACAGGTTGTCCAGGACTACTAAGGCAAGAGTGCATATATTTGGCTCTGACTTGATAAATCCCTTGAGAAACTTTATGTTGACTTCAACATATCCCTGTAGGGGACAGCCTAACCATTCCTTCCTTCGACTTCTAGAAGATTAGCGGTAGACATCACTAGTGGAAGTTTTGAAAACTACAGCTAGACTCAGAGGAGGTGCTCAGTTGACTTCCCTTATTTTTGTCCATCAAGTCCCGGAATTCATTTGACTGGATAATGAAAATGCATAGTTAGTTTGAGAATACATTAATCTGTTGAATGCATATCTAAATAACATATGGGGCCCTATTTTAACGATCTAAGCGCATGGTGTGAAGCGCATGGCGCAAAAGTGCGCTTTGGGCGTGTCCAAACCCACTTTTGCTAGTTTGACAGCGGATAAAAGGGTCCATGGACCGGGCGCATGTTCTAAAAGGGTTGTACTTAGTGTCTTCATTAATTAATGTGTGTGTTGGGCTTAACATGGAATAAACCAATCAGAGATTCATCTCCCATTCCCTTTAAGAGCCAGGTGTGTTTGTACTTTTCACACATTGCTCAGAATTATCCTGAACATACCTCCCTGTTAGACCAGCACGCCCATGGACGCAAATGTGGGCGTTCGGGCTTTGTGCTGCATTGTGCTGGTTGCAAAATAGGGCCGAAAGTCATTTTTATCAACAATGGACGAAATACCTGTAGAGCTGGACGATTTCAACTTCGATCAAGTGTTATTGAATGATAATATCCATCCATACATGTTTGAGCTGGAATACATTGAGAATGAAATGCAGGAATGGCAGAAACTTTATTTGTTCAATATATCTAGCCACTTATGGAAGTGCCAGTCAATATCTCAATGACAACCTAGACAGAAAGTGTTTCGTTGTAAAGAGTGGAACAGGGATACATTTTTGTTTTCCACTATCTCTGGCCAAGAAGATGATTACATCTGTTTATTAGATCAGTCGAGTTTTAATGCTCACATGGACCAAAGGTGTTTTGGAAAAACCAGCCAGGCGCAGAAGACCAAACTATCACAGTTAAGGAGCTGATTAGCATAATCTAACCTGGAACTGCTTTTGTGAATAATTGGATAAATATGATGTAAAAGGAAATATAATGGCTCACAGAATACTGCTCACTCTGTGAGCAGGTAGACAGTATGTATAGTTGTCAGTCGACTTGTTGGGAAATAACGACCGATGGTTGAGTTATAGTAGTCAATGACTGGCTAGCTAGCTAAGTAGTTCATTGTCTGGGGCTTTCATGCAGCCATTAGACCTGGCTGGAGCTAAAATTTAGCACCTTGTAACTGTGTAAATACTTATGGCTCACCTAATAGTGCTAGCTCTGTTCTATTTTCAGCTCTGTATGATTTATAGTTGTCGGTCGACTTGATTGGAAATAACGACCAAAAGTTAAGTTAGTGTAGCCGGTGACTGGCTAACTAGCTAAGTAGTTCATTGTCTGGGGCTTTGTGTAAATACTTGGAGGAACGGATGTAAAATGAAAAATAATGGCTCACAGAATACTGCTAAGCCTGTATGAATTGGAGCTTGGTTCAATATCTAGCTCTTTATCAACTTTGAATGATTTACTGACTGATTTACTGTACTGGTCAATGTATAGCACTGTACCTAACTAGCTAGCTCAAAGACAAAGAAACTTGACTGCGCAGTTGCTGTTGAGGTAACTTTGGAGCTGTATATGTCACAGGGGTTGATTTCGCCCTAATTAACTAACATCTCTCTGCGTTTGTGCATACTGTGTGATAACGGCTTTTCTTTTGTAAGTTCATTTCTAAATTGATCTGTGGCAGATTCTGGTTCAATCTGTACCTAAGGAAGCAAGGCAGGGCATATAGCTCTCAAATGATTTTGTTACCTGTTGTAAATGTTACTAGTTAGAGTGAATTGCTAGCCTGGGAGAACCCAGACGGACTTCCGGCAAATTTAGATCTGCTCTGCAAGTCAGTCTGGCCAAGAGCCATTCAAGCCCATTTCCAATTTTTCCAAATCGAGGCACCAATCACAACTGTTGAGGTGGGCTTTATATGATGACGATAGCGCAGCTTTATACTGTCATTGGTTGAAGTCATGACCAAAAGAACAAGATCCAGGGTACAAGCGGCCGAAATGGGTTTCCTCAGGAGGGTGGCGGCCGTCTCCCTTAGATAGGGTGAGAAGCTCAGTTGCTGCTCTTTTGCGTTGGAAGGAGCCAGTTGAGGTGGTTTGGGCATCTGGTAAGGATGCCCCCTGGGCGCCTCCCTAGGGAGGTGTTCCAGGCACGTCCAGCTGGGAGGAGGCCTCGGGGAAGACCCAGGACTAGGTGGTGAGATTATATCTCCAACCTGGCCTGGGAACGCCTCAGGATCCCCCAGTCAGAGCTGCTTAATGTGGCTCGGGAAAAAGACATTTGGAACTGCTGCCCCTGCGACCCGATCCCGGATAAGCAGACGAAAATGGATGGATGGATGGTTAAAGCAGACAATTACAACGATGGCAGCTGCAATGGAACATCCGCAATATCACTCCTTCGAATCAACTATCACATCTGTTTTAAGCCATTTGAAAGTTTCCTTTTTGTTAAAAATCGAGCAAAGAACAAAAATTGAAGCCTTCATATCTAAAAAAGGATGTTGTCGTGGTCTTGCCCCCTCAACTCGACAAAAGCCTGATATATCCCATTGCGCCGAGAGGCATTTGAGCGGCGTCCTTTGGAAATAGGCTGTGAATTAACCTTGCCCAGACCCACTCTTAGTCAGAACTGAGAAGGGTCTGGTGTTAACCAGGCTAGTGAATTGCTAGCTAGTAGGGTGAATTGAGGCTACATTCTATGTCACCAAGGTGACTAGCTAGGCACGGGCACTATGTGCAAACAGATAACAAAAGCAACCAAAAGTTACTGTGGTTTGTTCTCCGAAAAATTGGAAGGCAAGGCATTGTAAATTAAAAAAATCATTCTACAGTAAAGTATAATTAAGTTAATATTTTAAATATTTTTATTTACTCTATAATTGTCCTTTAAACTACTGACTAATAGAGAATTAGGAATTTTCACATTCTAACTAAAATCTCAATTGTCTTATTCACCATTGATATTAAGAAAATGTATGTTAACAATTTATAATAACCATCATTAATAGATGGTAAATTGATAGTTAATTAATGTTTAAAATTTTGTATTTCCATATTTACATTATATTACTGTTAACAAACCATTAAATTAAATTTAATCATGTTAATTCATAATGATTAATGCTATAAATTAACAGCTTATTGTTGTAGACATTATATAATTTATATACAATATTAATTATTAGGTAATGATTAAAAAATTGTTTGTAAACCTTAAAGAAACTGTTTATAAAACATATATAAACATAACCTAAATAGATTGACCAGATATTCCCATTGCTTTGTTAATAGCTTACTAATTGGTTTATAAACTGTATCTAAACAGTGTTCAATTTGCTGATAAGACAAACTATTATCAGTGCACAAATCACTGTTTTATGAAACATCAATAACAGATTTAATGGTGCCAAGTGAAGTTACTTGATGCTTTATAGACCACTTATTCATCATTGACTAATTATTACAAACATTAGTTGCAACTATATAATAGCCATTCCAATAATTCATATAGATGGTTGGCAAACCATTTATTTAGTAATTGTATAGTATAGTAAACATCAGTCATAACTTTACAATGGCCAAATAGATAATGATTAAAGATGGTTCAGAAAGTATTTATTAACCTTTTAGCAATGTATTATAATCATCAGTTGCAACTTTATAATAACCCTACAGACATTATTTATAGATGGTTTACAAACCAATTACTAACCACTGACAAAGGATTAATTATCTAAGTGTTTCTAAACCATTTAGCCATGTATTATAATCATAAATTGCAACTTTATACTAACCATATATCCCAGCAGAATAGAGCCCTGTATTGCATTGCTGATTTGTTTTTAAAGCTAAGCAAGGTCTGGCCTGGTTAGTCCCTGGATGGGAGACCAGTGCTGCTGGATGTGGTTTTGGAGGGCCAGTAGGAGGCACTCTTCCCTCTGGTCTAAAGATAATTCCCAATGCCCCAGGGCAATGATGGGAACATCTGCCCTGCATAGGGTGCCATCTTTTGGATTGGATGTTAAATGGGTGTCCTGATTCTCTGTGGTCACTAAAGATCCCATGACACTATTCATAAGAGTAAGGGTGTTAACCCCGGTGTCCTGGACAAATTTCCAATGTGGTCCTCATACTATCATGGCACCCGAATCATTCCTATCTCTCAATTGATTCATTCATCTCTCCTCAATTCTCCCAGGCCGTTGCTGCAAATGACAGTGTTCTCAGTCAATTTGTCTGGTAAAATAAAGGTCAACTAAACTAAACTAATGTTTGGATACGGTTTATAAACTAATTAGTAAATATTTACAAAGTTTTGGGAATATCTGGACCATATATTTAGTTGATGTTTATAAACAGTTTCTTAACTAAATTTTCAGGCTTATCTTGCTCTAGAGGACACCTACTTATAAACATTATAACATTTCTACTACATGAATGAACTTGTTTAAACATATATTCATCTTTCCAGCCGTGAAGTATTCCTTTAAAGGTTTACAATATTTTTAAATCAATTACCAATAACAAATATTGTATATAATTGATATGTGTGCAACAATAAACAGTTAATTTATAGCATTAATATTGATTAGTAAACATTATTAAATATAATTTTATTGTTTGTTAACAGTAAAAAAACAATTTGTTAATAGTGAAATAACAATTTATTAAACATTATTTAACTATCAATTTACCATCTATAAATTATGGTTATTATATTGTGTTACCAAAGGTACATGTAAATCTAAATTTTTCACAGTTTCAATAAACTGACCCTCTGCACACCACAACTTTCCAGCAAAAAAAGAGGATCACTGAAATCATTGTGCACAATGTAATTCTTTACCCATGAATCATGTATTTATGACTTCACACTTGCCATCCATTTTTCTCCTTGGTGAAGGACATTTTCCAATAATGGTGGTGGTGGTGTCTAGCGTTCGCTGTGCCCAGAGGAAATCATAACCCGTCCCCGAAGGTAGAGTGCCTTGCGAAAGTATTCGCCCCCCTTGAACATTTCAACCTTTTGCCACATTTCAGGCTTCAAACATAAAGTTATAAAACTGTATTATTTTGTGAATAAGCAACAAGAAGTGGGACACAATCATGAAATGGAACAAAATTTATTGGATATTTCAAACTTTTTTAACAAACAAAAAACTGACAAATTGGGCGAGCAAAATGATTCAGCCCCTTTACTTTCAGTGCAGCAAACTCTCTCCAGATATTCAGTGAGGATCTCTGAATGATCCAATTTTGACCTAAATGACTAATGATGATAAATAGAATCTACCTGTGTGTAATCAAGTCTCCGTATATATGCACCTGCTCTGTGATAGTCTCAGAGGTCCGTTGAAAGCACAGAGAGCATCATGAAGAACAAGAAACACACCAGGCAGGTTCGAGATACTGTTGTGGCGAAGTTCAAAGCCAGATTTGGATACAGAAAGATTTCCCAATCTGTCCATAGGACAACAATCAGTCGTATACTGCACAAATCTGGCCTTTATGGAAGAGTGGAAAGAAGAAAGCCATTTCTGAAAGATATCCATAAAAAGTGTTGTTTAAAGTTTGCCACAAGCCACCTGGGAGACACACCAAACATGTGGAAGAAGGTGCTCTGGTCAGATGAAACCAAAATGGAACATTTTGGCAACAATGCAAAACGATATGT
>JACXGM010034956.1:0-11821 GCA_016801145.1 Umbra pygmaea | reverse complement strand
GCCTTACATGCTATTCCGTTCTGACCACTGCCTGTTTGGATTAATCTGCCTGCGGATATCCCTAAGTGTACCTTAGCCATAGATGCTAATTAGTTCTGACTTCTGCCTGTTTGGATTATTCCTTGCCTGTTCATATGGACATCATTCAGGAAAATAAATAACATTATTCTATTTCACCTTTTGGAGTGCTCATTACACCCACAACAAAAAACACCAGTATCATCGGCAAAAACACTAAATTGAAGTGAATTAGAAACTTTACAACTATCATTTAGATATAGAATAAATAGTTTTGGGCCCAATACTGACCCCTGTGGAACACCACAGGCAATATCGAGGCACCCTGACCTGTGAAGACCCATTTGTGCAAACTGGCTCCTGTTTTCCACATAACTTTTTATCCAATTATAGGCCACCCCTCTGATGCCATACCTTTCCATTTTTTGTAACAGGATGTCATGATCAATAGTATCAAATGCTTTTTTTAGATCAATAAAAATCCTACTGCATATTTTTTATCATCCATACTGTTAGTTAATCTTTCTACCAACTCTATTAGTGCCATACACGTAGATCTGCCTGTTCTGAACCCATACTGACTATCCATTAATAATTTGTTTTCCTCAATGAAGTTATCCAGCCTTGGATAAAAAAAAAAGTTTTTCAAGTATTTTGGAAAACTGAGAGAGCAAAGATATCGGTCTGTAGTTATTAAAATTATGTAAATTGCCAGATTTATAATGGTATGATTTTTGCTACTTTCATTTTATCTGGAAATACCCCTGTTTTCAATGATAAACTAAAAATATATGTTAATGGGTCCACAATCCCATCTATGACCACAATCCCATCTTCGACCTGGTACCTGAGACTTTCCTCACTGGGACAGTTTAGAATTTGGGCGGGATTTATGGGTCTGCTGCGTGACGCTGTCTGCAAGATGATACTATATATATTGTGTAAATGAGGATCCCCAAAGAAATAAAGGACAAAATGTGATAATCCGGTAAGTGTTTTTGGTTGTTCATTTTTAGCAAGTAAGTTTTGAATTGAAAGTATGCTGTCTCTGTGTTGTTTTTGAAGCTACTGTTCTATAAATACTATGAGCCTTGGCTGTCTATGATCCATATGCTTGCCCATTTTTCCTGGTTCTTCATTTTGTCCTCAAAGTTGATGTGTTAGAATCAGGAAAAATGGTAACGCATATGGATTTGAGCAACTTTGACATAGGCCAAATTGTGATGGCTAGACAACTGAGACAGAGCATTCCCAATACTGCAGCTTTTATGTGGTGTTCCCCGGTTGCAGTGGTCAGTACCTATCAAAAGTTGTCCAAGGAAGGAAAAGCATTGAATCAGCAACAGGGTCATGGGTGGCCAAGGCTCATTGATGCACGTGGGGAAGGAAGGCTGGCCCGTGTGGTCCAATCTAACAGACGAGCTAAGGTAACTCAAATTGTTGAAAGGGTTCATGTTGGTTCTGATAGAAAGGTGTCCTGACCACAGTGCATCACAGTTTGTTGTGTATAGGGCTGCTGTTTTGGCGGCAAAAGGGGGACCTACACAATATTAGGCATAATGTTATGGCTGATCTTTGAATTTCATTTTGTATTCGCTGGTCAGTTTGTACCTAGGCTATGCGTTGAGCTTCAACCAACTGTTGCAAAGCCAAAGGTGCTTTGGCATGAGACTATTCCATATATTGTATTGTTATTGTCAGTTATACCTGTACGTTATAAACTACCCATATTTAGGTTACATCTTGTGGCCATATGAAGCTACCTAAGCCTTTGTGAGTGCATCATATCATGCAGAGTAAAGGTAGTACTTGTGTATGTGATTCTAACACTTTTTTGTATTTTTTTTCATTTGAAGGAGACCCAAAGCATTGGTTAGGAACTATTGAAAAGTAAGTCGGGACCCCCAACTGACTTCTACACAACAACACTTTCTATAAAGAATTAGGATGTCAGATAGGAAAAGGGGCTGAAGGAACAGAGATGACAGAGGAGAAGGTTCAACAGGAGATTCATCTGCTTCCTCAACTGGTGGATACCCATCACGTCCTCATTTGAATCACTTCTTCTGTACCTGGACATTAATCTAGAGAAGACGACACAGGTTGCTACAGTAACAAAGGTGTAAAGGCAAACTTCAATGCTTAGTATGTCCTTGTCAATGACACTACTGCTTATGGTTTTGCCAGTTCTTTATTTTCTTGGACGTTCTTTAAGCCGACATGGTTTGATTTGATTTCCACATATTGTTTCCTCTGTGTAGAGTGCCTACCTTTATTTGTCTGACGATTCTTATTAAAAGTCTTCCTATTAAGAGTTAACATGTAATCTGTGTTCATTGGTCATTTTCACTCAACTAAAACAAGTAATAATTGATGTTCTGATGTCCACTCATTTAAATAACTAACACCTATTTTTTCTTGAGGAGTAGGCCTATAGATTTCTTTGTGACGCGTTTGTGCAAAAAACACATGGCTCTAGAAAATAATCATCTGGCCAGGCCTATTTGTGGTCTATTGCTACTCACTAAATTAATGTTTGCTTTCTGGAATTATCACCAATAACAAAGTGTTCACCTCACAATAATACTGTATATTCTAGAATCAAGAAGTAATGTATGTAAATATACCAGAATCTCTTTTTGTAAACTTTAAACAACTGCTGACTGTTGAGGCATTGAAACATGCATTTTATTGTTTTAACATTTATTTGGAAGCAAATGTTACTGAGAGTAAAACATTGAAAAGAAATAGGGGCCAGACTTATTATTCAAAATATCATGGTATTGTTGCAGACAATTCTACTGCTCCAACAACTTACTTTTGCCCTGGCAGTTCTGTTCTCTAGTCTGCTTCTCTTCATGCTGCTCGATGCTGTCAGTCAAAACATTTTTAAACAACTCCTCCCTCTCCCCCTCAAGTGCCCACCCCAAGTCCTTAGTGTCCAACTAATGGAAAGACAACACACTGGTGCCGACATTAACATTTCTCACTGGGGCCACACCGGTTGGAGGGTAAAGCACCAGTGGAAATGCAGCAAAATTGTGGGAAGAACTCTCTTGTTGTTTCAGGATGAGACGGCAGCATTCCTGCCCACCATGTTAAGAGATACAGGAGTCACAGGAAACAAGCTGTGGTGAACCTAGGGAGCAATACCAGGATACAGAGGACAGGAAGTAGCCTTCTCGTCTGCTCTGTCAAGGAATCTGATTAGATAGTGATTATGTGTCTTATGGCCTTAATCCTGGTAAGCACAAAAAGACCCACTTATATTCTCTTCAGTAGTTGGGACAAAGGCTAATATTAAAACAAGTCAAGCAGGCATTTTTTTAATGCCATAGTTCTGGATGCGGCTAATGAACAAAAGGTACAGTAGTAACGACCAGAAAACAATGATTTGGGGTTGAACTATGTAAACTGTACCCACAATTTGCCTCTTCGTGGGCTTGTCAGAGCTCTGTGAGCCTCCCTGGAGACTGAGCACAATGCATCAAGGTCATGCTGTTTACATGTTTAGGTAGATATATCATGGTACTGATCAGCCGTTGTCGGTGGATCTCAATTGGGGAGGACGGGCTCGTATTACGCTCGGGAGCGGAGTGAATGGAATGGTGCGCAACGCACAAAACCCAGTGTTTTTTTACGAGCCCGTCCTCCCCAATTAAGATCCACCGACCGCGGCTGGTACTGATACAGGTCATGGGGACAAGGTGCCTTCACACTTTCACTAATCTGTTGTTACCATCACGTGCAGTTTTCACAGAGACCTGGGTTGAATTTATTAACACCAGATGTTGTAAATCCTTTTACAGCAGAACATTTTGAAAAGCTTACGTTTAGGTAGTCCATCTTTGTGAAAATCAGTTTTGGTTCTTATACTGCCTAGTGATGAGTGCAACTCTAATATACACTCCTCAGCTCATTGCTTGTTGAAACAGAAACAGTGAAACCCAGTACAGTAAATCCTATTTTAACCAGATATGGAGCTTTGTTTTAGGAAACCTGAGACGTTTGTCAGCCGTCTGGGTTACAGCCACTGTTTTGACCTCTGAAGGGTCGCCTGCCGGTTTTCAGCATTTGCGGCTGAGTGGGAGTGCTTTTACCCAGGCTGATTGTTGCCAATGTGAGGCTTCATTGAGAGCGTGGAGCATGGTGGGCGATATGCATTTCAATGGATTTTAAAACATGGAAATGGGTTTTCTGGTCTGTGGCGATGGAAGAGGCCTTGGGCTCCAACTCTGTCCATTGTTTGTCTGTGTGTCTGTATTACGTGAGGGAGGGAACTCTTACTGCTGCTGTTAGAAGACATTCTTCTTTTGTCAGGAAACAGTATGGGCACTGTAGTTAGCTGTTGTGTTGTATTCCCTACCACTGCTGCCACAAACATTGTTATCCGGTCAGATGCAATCCTTGGCACCAGGGAAGACCTAGTTCACATAGTATTTGTCATTTTCATCTGTAGTCAGAGGTGCTTTTTATTTGAATGATTCAAATTGTTTCTTCCTCTCCGAGAATTGCATACATGCTTGTTGTTGTTTTTTGATTTGTTTTGTAGAGAGTGAGAAGGAGAGTGTGAGGGGAAGAAAAGAGACAGGGAAATTAAGAAAAGAGAGAGAGAGAACAAATATGAGAGAGACAGAAGCCCAGTAATTGGACACCATGATTCTGTTTTCCGTCAAAATAACTCCTTGTCCTATTGGCCATTGTTACACTGCCCACCCTGCAGTACATAGCCAGAACAGGCAGCAAGAAAGACCCACCTCTCCCCCTTCTCTCTCACAACTATGTGAAGTTCAAACACACTCACACGACCCACGCAAATATGCCGAGAACAAATAGAGTGAATGAAAGTAAATTAAGTGCTCGTTATCATCCCCAATTCCTGTGTACTCTATGTTTGTTTTGTGTGTATGTGTCTGTTTGTCTTCATGCATGTTTGTGTATTTGCCAGTGTGCGCCTGCTTTCTGCCAGCATACTACCTCTACAATTTATTTTCATGAAAACTTTTTTCTATTTCACAGTGTTGCACTCAGCACTGGAACCAAATGTCATCCAATAATCCTAGTGTCACGCACTCCTTTGTCGTTCATCACTTGCTTCCTCCTTTCTTTCTGCATGTGGTTGTTTTCTCTCTCCTCCACCATCTCTTGCTCTCCCTCTAATTCCATATGTCATTCTCTTCCCTTTCCTCAGTACTTTTTTCGGGCCATTAAATTTGAATCGTTCCTTCTCGTCTGTCCTCCTGAACATTTGAGTAATATTGACTGGAGCTTTGTTATAGATGTATTGTTGTCTGGTTCCTAGTGCAAGGATTGACGGTTTCCCTTACGTTTTGTCTTCTGTGAGCTGGAACAGTAGCCGTGTTATAGGATCTCTCTCGGACTTGGTGGACGTCCAGCGAGGCCTTGTTATTGGAGTTGAGAGTGACAGAGAATGTATGTCTCAATTCTCCATTTCTTCTCAAAAGCAACAGAGAGCGAGATTCAAAAGCAGAGAGATGAGGAAAACAGATATACACATACTGTATAGAGAGAAGCAGAGAGAACTATGATAGAGACACACCTGGCACAGAGGGCAATGCATTGATGAGGTTTAGATGGCATGGCGGTGGCGTGGTGGGGCCATGGGGGCTTTGCTATGATCCTACAGTGATCATATGCAGTGGCACACACGCACACATAAACACACACACACACACACATCATGGATTTCCAGTGTTTGTCTGCCAGCCTCCACAGCTCTGCTCCATTCAGCTAAACTAAAGCATCCCTGGCAAAAACACTCTTGTCTTCTTAATAAGGAAGGAATTGCCTTTGAATCAATATGACGGTTTCCAAGTCACTGGATTGCTTGAGTGTCTGCCCAGAAGCCAATGAGCTCCATCTGTCACAGAAAAACCCCTGATGATACACAACAGTACACACATACATGCACACACAAACACAAACACTAAACACACTTACACAAATTACAGTACCTGTTATTGACAGTGATTTTTAGCTTGTGATGCAGCTCAGCAGGATGCTACACAAATCATGTTGGCCAGGAAGGGAATCTTATGCTAGCTAGTTAGCATGATGCTATGCCAATCCTGTTTGCTAACGAGGGAATATTACGCAAGCTAGATTGCACGGTTCTATGCTAATGCTGCTGGTCAAAAAGGGTAAAAGTGCTATATAGTTATCATGGTGCTATGCTATTCCTGTTTGCCAGGAGCAGACTATTCTTCTAGCTAGTTAGCATGATGCTATTAGGGATGTAACGATTCACTCAACTCACAATGCGATACGATTCACGATACTGGTTTCACAATACAATTTTCTCATGATTTTTTAACAAATAAGATTTTACACTAATTATAAATGAAAAAGTGCACCTTTAATTATTTCTCAGTATACTTCTTTTTTACTTGGGAATAAATACAACACCTGGTTGCCATGAAAACACTGATGCACCTTGTTATCTCTGTGGCTCTTGCACTTGTCACATTGATGCCTTTTGCATAAAAACGGAGGTGACTGGTCATGGTGGTGATGCATTATTATTAGCACGGAAAGTCACAATGCCGCCACACCTAGGATTTGATTGAGTCAACATCATCATCTACGCTTGCTGTCACATGTCTACTGTATGACGGTGCTTGCACACTGTCAAATATGCACAAATATGCAATATGCACACCATCAAACTGTATGGTGCACCATGGCGCGGTGCCAGCGGAGCAAACCAAGCGTTTTCAGTTCATTCCTATGGAAGTTGAGCTTGGCTCACACAAGCTCAAATTCCATAGGAATGAACTGAAAATACTCGCTAGCTTCGCGCCAGTGTGTGCTTGCTGCTATTTTGCCTGTAAAGCGAGGTTCACAACTTCACAGTAGGCTATTCAGTAAATGCCCTTGCTGTTTAAAACGTGTATCACGATTCGTTTAACATTTCAACCGTCTTGAATCATCACATCAACACATCATATTGGTCGAGGGGCATCCTTCACAGAGGTTAACTTCTCAGGGGAGAGAGAGCCTGTGATGAGACTTCCACAAAGTAACTCCTCCACATTTTCTGAAGCATGGTGTTGGCATAAAAAAATGATAATATCAGATTATTTAGCTTTACACATTAATTTTCAAGTGTTGAGGACTAAGGTTTTGGAAAGGATTTTGAATATTTATCGTTTGTTTAGTTTTTACTAAAAGTGTGTAGTTTCTCTGTTATTATGTATGCCTGTTAAGCGATTTGAGAAAGCAACTTAAAGGCGCTATATAAAATAAATGTATTATTATTATTATTATTAACACTGAAATAACTAAGAATAAGTGTATGCATTCATTTAGTGTGTGGCACTGGGGTCCCTTCTTAGGGCCATCCAATCTCTGTATGACCAGACTGAGAGCTGTGTCCGGGTTCTCGGCATTAAGTCTGACTCGTTTCAGGTGAGGGTTGGCCTCCGCCAGGGCTGCGCTTTTTGACCAATCCTGTTTGTAGTATTCATGGACAGGATATCGAGGTGTAGTCGGGGTGGGGATGGGTTGCAGTTCGGTGGGCTGGGGATCTCATCGCTGCTTATTGCCGTTGATGTGGTCCTGATGGCATCATCGGCTTGTGACCTTCAGCACTCACTGGATCTTTCCCAGCCGAGTGTAAAGCGACTGGGATGAGGATCCGCACCTCTAAATCTGAGGCCATGGTTCTCAGAAGGAAACCAATGGAGTGCCTACTCCAGGTAGGGAATGAGTCCTTACCCCAAGTGAAGGAGTTCAAATACCTTGGGGTCTTGTTCGCAAGTGAGGGGACAATGGAGCGGGAGATTGGTCGGAGAATCGGCGCAGCGGGGGCGGTATTACACTCAATTTATTGCACCGTTGTGACGAAAAGAGAGCTGAGCCAGAAGGCAAAGGTCTCGATCTACCGGTCAGTTTTCGTTCTTACCCTCACCTATGGTCATGAAGGCTGGGTAATGACTGAAAGAACCAGATACAGGGTACAAGTGGCCGAAATGGGTTTCCTCTGGTGGGTGGCTGGCGTCTTCCTTAGAGATAGGGTGAGAAGCTCAGTCATCCGTGAGGATCTCAGAGTAGAGCCGCTGCTTCTTTGCGTCAAAAGAAGCCAGTTGAGGTGGTTTGGGCATCTTGTAAGGATGCCCCCTGGGCGCCTCCCTAGAGAGGTGTTCCAGGCACGTCCAGCTGGGAGGAGGCCTCTGGGAAGTCCCAGGACTTGGTGGCGGGAATATATCTCCAACCTGGCCTGGGAATGACTCGGGATCCCCCAGTCGGAGCTGGTTAATGTGGCTCGGGAAAAGGAAGTTTGGGGTCCCCTGCTGGAGCTGCTGCCCCCACTACCCGATCCCGGATAAACAGACGAAGATGGGACTGGGGTTGAACCTGCAAGCCTTCTCAGCTAGCACAGAGCTGGTGGACCTCCGGCGGATACATCTGACAGTACGCTAGCTTTTTGCTCATCGTTTAACTGGCGGTCTGCCGACAGCAGTGTTTGAGGCTGAACGGTCCATTGGCGGGTGAGCAGAGTTTTAGACAGAGTCTAAAATCCTCCGGGAATCCTACGCACTCAAACTGTTGTTCCAGTTAGTCCATCAGCTGCATATAGGCTATATCCTAGACCAGCGTTTCTCAAACTTTTTTCAATATTGTACCCCCTTTGAAATGCCTTTTTAAGCCAAGTACCCCCTGACAAGCACAAAACGTTTTTTGTAGAAAATAAAGTCTATATAAAGAGGTACAATACAGTGCGTCAGTGATAGATTCACTAAAGAACCTTTTTAAAAACAAAAACATTTAAATGCTACATTTTAAATGTTTAGAATCCATCACTTAATTCATTCATTTTTATAGTATAATTATTTTAGGAATTACGCATTGAATAATGTTAAATTAGCATTTTTTGCAAAGATTTCATATACCCCCTGCAGTACTCCAAAGTACCCCTATTTGAGAAACACTGTCCTAGACAAGTCTTATGTTCTAAATTTCTATTTGTAATGAAAAATATTTTTTTACTCTTTAGAAAATTGGTTACAACAACATTAAAATACCATACAAAGACATTTAAGTTTATTTTTGAAATTGAATTCAGTTATAAAATATATATTAAAGAAAAAAGTTGGTCTTTTTTATTTCAGACAATTTTTCAAGCTCTAAAACGCCGCTCACCTGCCGGTGGACCGCTTGGCCGGCAGTGGACTGCCTGTTAAACGATGACCAAACCGCTGGGTGGACCTCCAACTCTGCCAATGCTGGTCCACCTGTGCTCCGCCAGCTCTGTGCTTGATGGGTTGGAGCTAGAACAACCCATTGTTTATTCCCACCAGTTAACCCCTAGCACGACACCCTAGCAAGCCACAAGACCAGTTGATAGCGCTCAAGGTTGCCGATAATGGTCGGTGAAGAAAATTGCCTACATCAATGGATTCTGTGAACTTTTGTGATCTGACTGGTGATTTGCACTGGCCAACATTCAGTCTTTCTGTCAGTAGTAAGGATCGCAGAGTTCCGATATACCGAATGGTACTGGTGTCTTTTAGTGAATTATTATGGGAGAAAAAGCATCATGCATCAATAGACTCAGTTCTTTTGAGTGTATTTTTACTCTCTTTTATCCCTTGTTTCTCTTCTCTCTCCATGTTCCTCAGTCCCAAGGGCATAGCTGTCCTCAAACCACAAGTGCTGCTGTTTTAGAATTAGGGAGCGCTATTTTATCTCATTGAATTACAAGTGACTGGATGTCATATTCAAATTAGGCCATCGCTTTACATAAACTTTATATCTATGACTGCAGTTGACAGTTGAAATAGGCGGCTTTCTTTCTTTCTGTGTGAGCTGAACTGTGAGTGTTCTTCTCATTGTGTTCTGAAAACGAGGTTGCAGTAAATCACAGTAGGTTGTGTGTGTGATTGTATGTATGTGCGTGTGTGCTCAATCACTGTTTTTCCTAATTAAATCAGCCAAACAGAAAATGTAGGCAGCCAGGTTTCCCTGGTTAAAACTGCCCGTCATATACAGTAAACGAACAATAACCAGAGTAGATTAACAAACCTGCTGAAAATGTTACAGTTTGTAGGACCAGTGCTCTGGATAAAACCTTCCTTTAATTTCCATAACAAAAGCTACAACCAGTGTCTCTTAGCTATGAGGACTTAGTTATTGTTAAACTGTCCAAAAGGTAAAATATTATTATAAGAATACAGTACATGTATGTTGACTAGTAGGTCATTTATTGTTAATGTACAGTATGCTGACTCAGGTGTATTTTTCTTAGTGTTCTAAATGTATTGTACTCTAACCTTACTTTGTGTGGACAGTGGACTCCTGGGAAATGCTCAAGCTCTCCTGTCATTTTTCAGCCTACTTATTCCCTGGTCCCTGGGGTAAAAATAATCTCTGCTTAATTCACAGGATCTATGCTTTTGTTTCTTCAAAAAAGGGCCCAGTTCCTAAATTCGTACTGTTCTTGATTTGAAGGCTTCTCAGCTTCTTGTTAGTTTATGCCAGTGTGCTTGCACTAAGAAAGATTAGGGTGTGTGGTTGCATGTGTGATATAGGGTGAAAGATGGGGGTTTTGAAAGCAGGAGCAATGTTGTGTGTTTAAGCTAAAATGTAAGTGGAAACTGACATTTCAAAGAATGTCATCAGCTGGACTGACTGGCAACCAAGTTGTCTTTGCGGTAAGGTACCATTTTCTGTCTATCTGTCATAATCCATTTTCTGCTCTTCCCCTTTGTTTTTGGGGAAGTACATCCATCTCTCTTTATCTATAGTCAGCCAGCCTCCCTCCGCAGGGGATCACTTCCCCAAACTGGAGGATGGAACCATCAAATGCATCGTCGTCATCCTTGCCTCTCAAGGTTAAACCTCCCAGTCCATCCCATTGGCCGACTGAATGGCTGAAAGGAAACCGGACTAGTGTCACTTGGTGCCTTTCTGATTAAACCATAGCAACAGAGACAGACAGGGATGGGGAGGACACACACCCACACTTCTGCTCACCAACGTTTCCCTGCCTTCTGCTTTTGACCCGTCTAGAAGGATCATCCATCCAGAAACATCCATCTGTGCATTTCTCTCTAAAGGAGGAGTGAGGTGCATGTGTGCATGTGTGTGTCTGTGACATGAGCACCGGTATGGTCTTGAGCTGGGCAAATAGAAAACGCTGCACTCAGGATACTTAGCCCGTAATACACATGCACACGTACACAGTGTTGAGGGGCAGTCCTGGGGCTGCATTCAGTTCCAGAGGCCATTTCAGCTGCGCCACTCGAGTCTCAGATTTTTGTCCTGAACTTTGACCTCATTGCTTGTAAATGACGACCAATGAGAGTCATATTAACCCACTCAGAAGGTGCCATGCCTTCTCCCGCAACACCTTTCTTTCATGACGACTTTCTACTTTTGTTTTTTACTGCTTAAAATATTAAAGGAGTATGTAACTGTTTGATGAGTTCAGGCTAATAGAGTTTCTCTAGACACATTGCTGGCTGCTGAGTACCGTTATAAAGCCTGCCACCCAACAGCAGCTTGATCAGCATAAGCCCTCACTTCAATACAACACAATCGACCCAGGACCAGTAGGACGTTTGATTCATACATCACAGACCAGTACGTTGGAACAGTGAAATATATATATATAATTGTAGGAGAATTAATGAATAGCTCACAGCTGTAATCACTACCATTGTCTCACACACACACAGACACACACACACACACACACACACACACACACACACACACACACACACACACACACACACACACACACACACACACACACACACACACACACACACACAGTAGG
>JACXGM010034955.1:0-11822 GCA_016801145.1 Umbra pygmaea | reverse complement strand
TGTGTGTGTGTGTGTGGGTGCGTGTGTGTGTGTGTGTGTGTGTGTGTGTGTGTGTGTGTGTGTGTGTGTGTGTGTGGTGTGTGGTGTGTGTGGTGTGTGTGTGGTGTGTATATACACACAAATGGCCCTGATCAAAAGTTTACATACCCTTGAATGTTTGGCCTTGTTACAGACCCACAAGGTGATTTTAATTTAAACTCCAATTAGTTCTATGTAGAAATAGTGAATGAGTATGTTAGCTCTCACGTGGATGCACTGAGCAGGATAGATACTGAGCCATGGGGAGCAGAAAATAACTGTCAAAAGACCTGCGTAATAAGGTCCTAGAACTGCATAAAGTGGGAAATGGATATAAAAAGATATCCAAAGCAATTCAAATGCCAATCAGTACTATTCAATCACTTATTAAGAAGTGGAAGATTCAGGGATCTCTTGATACCAAGCCGAGGTCAGGTAGAACAAGAAATATTTCAGCCAAAACTGACAGAAGAATTGTTTGCAATACAAAGAAAACCCCACAGGTAACGTCGGGAGACATACAGGCTGCTCTGGAACAGGACGGTGTAGTTATTTCAAGGAGCACAATGTGTCACAACAAAGCCCGTTTTCAATATGCCCGACAACACCTTGACACAGCTTCTGGCACACTGTAATCTGTAGTGACGAGACCAACATTGAGCTTTATGGTCACAGCCGTAAGAGCTATGTTTGGAGAGGGGTCAACAAAGCCTATAGTGAAAAGAATACCATCCCCACTGTGAAGCCAAGGTGGTGGCTCACTGATATTTTGGGGTTGTGTGAGCTCTAAAGGCACAGGAAACCTTCTGAAAATTGATGGCAAGATGAATGCAGCACGTTATCTGACAATACTGGCAGACAATTTGCATTCTTCTGCACGAAAGCTGCACAATCCCTAAATATATGAACAAATGTCCTGAATGTTATTTATCAACTCACCTACCGTTTTTGTTTCAAAAGGAGATCACAATTGGATGATTTCCTTCAGAAATTGATATTAAGACACTGATTTTTGTGACAGTTAAAGTGGCTCTGCATCATGGCAGTAAACATCTCACACTCCAGATCAAGTGAAGACATGAAAGTGATCAGATAATCAATGGATACAAACCTCTGTCCCACCACGTGCATCTACGCTCCCATTACCCTGCTCCTCCTGGACTCGATTTGCATTGACTAAACTGCGAACTACACTTAAATCTGGCATCCCCAATGGTGGCCCGTTCCCTGTGTGTCAGCTGAGAGGGCCTCCACGTGTTGGAAGGAAGGACCACCTAGGCAGAGTTCCCAAGGGTAATGTGGATGAGATCAACAGATTTTCATTCTGCGCATGTTAGCCTACTCTGGCATGGATGTGATGTGTTCTGATTCTGATGGCAAATTAGAATAATGTTAATAAATTCATGTTTATAATGTTGTCTAAAATGTAGATTTCTGCAGTGGACAATTTTCCCTAACCACAGTATCTGCCGTGCATAACTGAACAGGAATTTCAATGAGGACACAACGAGTTTTGCGTTTTTTGTTACAAACCACTGCATAGTGTGGGGAATCAACATACATATTTTACAGATTTTTGTAAAGGATTTGCTAAATCGTCAGCAGGAAAGAGAATTGGTTCCATTGTGTCAGCTAGATTCCACAAATATCACCTTTAAAGAATAATGCAAGGTAAGAAGCACAACCAACCGACACAAGAGCACAGGACCTACTTTAGGAGGCGGGGTAGGCTATAAAACTGTATTGCAAGTTACTCATTCCATGTCGGGAATATTTTGGTAAACCTTTGTCAGTCAACACCATTCACCTCTGCATCCACAGATGCTAGTTAAAGCTTTACAATGCAAAGCAGAAGCCATACATCAACAATGTCCAGAACCACGCATGACTTCTCTGGGCTTGGTCTCACATGAGATGGACAGTAGCACAGTGGAATCGTGTTTTGTGGTCTGACATGCCAACATTTCAAATAGATTTTGGACAAAACACCCATTCTGTGCTCTGGACCAAGAGGAAAATTACCAAAGTAAAACATCCCATACTGTGTTAATGTGTTTTCGATATGGTACAGGGTGAATAGAATTTTCAAATCAAATTTTTGCAATTTCCATACTGTCCCAACCTTTTCAGAATTGTATATTTGCGTATATATGGGTTGTATATAAAAATGTATGTATTGAAAAAAAATATGAATGCTATATTTAAAGTGTATGTCCTGTTTCATAGTGCATATGTGTATTCCCATTGTGGGAAACCCATTGATTAGTGCTTAATTTATTTATTTAAATTGACTGATGTCCTTACTTGAACTAAATTAGGAAATGCAATTAAGTGTTACATGTTGTGGCTATATGTTTGTTAAATTTGTAGTTTAAATGTAAATTTCTATTAAAAGTGTAACATAGCCAGCATAATGCACCATTAAGACAGCAGATTATTATACTATGTAATTTAATAATCCAGTATTTTAAATAACTAGCTACATAAACTAGATGAACAACAAGAGTTCTTCAATACTTTTGTTAAGTATTGAACTGTTCTGAGAAAATAATTGATAAGATACATCCACCTGACCCCTCTTTCCTCCTCATGTTCCTAACCTCTATCCTCAATGATTCCCCTATTTTTCACAGCTACAGTACTTTTACTCTGTCCTTAACCTTCCTCTATGACTGGCTGGCAGCACTTTCTGCAGGAGGATAGGTAAAGGCAGGGATGATAAATGCACACGTTAAAATAACAACTAAACAATAGTTTTTAGCATATGGAATAATCTGATTATGGAGAAGCCAGGCATTGACTGCTGGCTAGCTATCCTGTGTAGCTAGCTATCCTGTGTATCTTGTCCTTTAATATTTAGTCACATTCCACATTGTATTTTTTAAGCTTTCTTACCCTTACTATATTAGAAGCGCAGAATTACATACTGTCTCTTTCGTAGAGCCCCCAATGGTGGCTGTTGTGGCCACTGATCTTCACTGAATGGTACCGTTCTCCAGCGCAATATCGTGGAGAACACTGCATGCCATAATTATGTTGCAGGCCTGCTCTGGGGTGTATAGCAGTCCCCCCCCCCGCTTACCCAAGACAAAGCCACCTGCCCTTGAGCAAACCTATACATCACTCCACTGTGGTTCGTGTGCGTGTGTGTGCAATGTTGAACCTGCACTCATGCTTGTTGGGGGATTTTCAAGCTGTGTTATAAGGTACTCAGTCAGGGCCTAACCTTTGACACCTAGAGGAATCACATTCAACCGTTTCACCAAAGATCTATGTAGAACTTTTATAATTATTGTATGCGGGCGTAACGCTCCAAGGAGATGACTGCAGCCATGCAGTGCGCCCTCCTGTAGCCTTGTTCCAACGCTGCAGTTTAAAAAAACAAGAGTTGTGCGTCCCACCCGGCCACCGGGCTACCATATTCAGAACAAACATCCTGGCATCACATATGATCTGAACGTTGATTGAATGACAGTTTTGGCGATTGATAAATGCGTAATCATTCATGGATGGTAGCTACAGACGCAGTAAAATCAATCGCCCCTCACATTTGGAATCCCAGCAATCTCATAAAATTGTCTTTTAATCACAGTTTTCTGAGCATCATCATATGGAAATTGAATATACCAGAAAGGGACTTCATAGCCGCCAAAACTTCTGGCATACTTTGACTATTGTTGGCTATGATATACCAGACCTGTCCCTGATCTCCCGCTGAAAGGTCCCAATGAAGAGAACGCACATTAAGGCTCTCTAAAAGAGCCAGATCTGCCATCGCTTTGACTTCAGGACTGCCAAAGTGCTTGCTTAAATAGGCGAATTAATAAACATTTCACCAATCACATTCACAAATCTAACCAAAAAAAATGTATATATATATATATATATATATATATATATATATATACTCACCTAAAGGATTATTAAGAACACCCGTTCAATTTCTCCTTAATGCAATAATCTACTCTACCAATCACATGGCAGTTGCTTCAATGCATTCAGGGGTGTGGTCCTGGTCATGACAATCTCCTGAACTCCAAACTGAATGTCAGAATGGGAAAGAAAGGTGATTTCAGCAATTCTGAGCGTTTCACAATCTGCTCAGTTACTGGGATTTTCACGAACAACAATTTTTTTGGGTTTACAAAGAATGGTGTGAAAAGGGAAAAACATCCAGTATGTGGCAGTCCGGTGGGCGAAAATGCCTTGTTGATGCTAGAGGTCAGAGGAGAATGGGCCGACTGCTTCAAGCTGATAGAAGGGCAACTTTGACTGAAATAACCACTTGTTACAACCGATGTATGCAGCAAAGCATTTGTGAAGCCACAACACGCACAACCTTGAGGCGGATGGGCTACAACAGCAGAAGACCCCACCGGGTACCACTCATCTCCACTACAAATAGGAAAAAGAGGCTACAATTTGCAAGAGCACACCTAAAATTGGTCAGTTGAAGACTGAAAAAATGTTGCCTGGTCTGGTGAGTCTCGATTTCTGTTGAGACATTCAGATGGTAGAGTCAGAATTTGGCGTAAACAGAATGAGAACATGGATCCATCATGCCTTGTTACCACTGTGCAGGCTGGTGGCGGTGGTGTAATGGTTTGGGGGATGTTTTCTTGGCACCCTTAGTGCCAATTTGGCATTGTTTAAATGCCCCTGCCTACCTGAGCATTGTTTCTGACCATGTCCATCCCTTTATGGCCACCATGTACCCATCCTTTGACGGCTATTTCCAGCAGGATAATGCACCATGTCACAAAGCTTGAATCATTTCAAATTGGTTTCTTGAACATGGCAATGAGTTCACTGTACTGAAATGGCCCCCACAGTCACCAGATCTCAACCCAATAGAGCATCTTTGGGATGTGGTGGAACGGGAGCTTCGTGCCCTGGATGTGCATCCCACAAATCTCCATCAACTGCAAGATGCTATCCTATCAATATGGGCCAACATCTTTTAATGTTTTTTGAATTAAGGCAGTTCTGAAGGCGAAAGTGGGTCAAACACAGTATTAGTATGGTGTTCCTAATAATCTTTTAGGTGAGTGTAATATATATATATATATGTTATTTGATTGAAATTGTCGTTTGCCTAATTTCAGCCCTCATGTTCAAGGCCACCTCGAAATGAAAGGGAAAAAATAAACCACTTAATATCAATGTTCTGTATACAATTTATTCATAATTCTGAAATCTAACTTGCAATTTCGGGTAGTTCCGATGCACACACATCCATCAATGATCGCTGGTACAACAATTCACTGAACCGGGTGGTTATACCATGAACACCACTAGTCACACAAGAGAACTTACACAAGGTCAGACCAGAGGTGAGATTTTATCGCAGCCTACGCTCACGTTGAAATTGATAAATGCCTTGCTTTGCATAGTAATCAGTGTACGCCCGCCCTACGCCTGTTTTAGGTCGTACGCACGTTTGATAATAAGGGCCACTCACCAGAAACCATACACTTCATCTTTTCAACTTGTATACACCAATGTGAAGAGGAAGTTAAGCTTTAAAACAATGTCCAACTTGTGTATCAACTCTTTAAATTGAGTTCAGTTGAGCTAGTTAAAGATAGCAACCCAGGTCACACTGCTTGCGTAACGATGTTCACATAATACTGTCTTGATCACAAATCAAGTTCTGAAGTCCATTGCATATGTATAGCTGTTTGCTACACTCTCAGAAAGGATCTGTTAAAATAACACTAGTCACAAAATGTATTATTTTAACACATCCTTTCTAAGAGTGTACTCATTAAAGGTTGAACTACATAATGGGCCAGCTAGTTGGTAATGTGTGCCTAAAAACTGCTGGCTAAGTAATGAGTAGTCAACCAATTGTGTAATGTTTATCATCAAGTTTAAGTGAAAATCGATTCTATCGTCCCTGGCCTGAATGTAAACTTGGAACAAACCATTAATTAGAGGGGTGGAGGGGGGTTCGGAGGTATCCAACAATTAGATTTTTGTCCAAGTATGGGTTGGTGTGTGACGAGGGAGACCAAGGCAGGTAGATGGTTTGCAAATTGAATGAACTCAGGCAAATGATGAAACAGGATTTCTCCTTCTCTTGTGGACAGACGGAGGACGGCAGCACACTACTATTATATATTAAGCTATGCTCTAAACGTGGCATTGTACAACACATAACATAAACCAGGTCAAACAATACATACACTGCTAACACTTACTCTACGTACAACTCATAACGTGGAGAGGGCACAATCAGTAGAAATAAGGCAGGTAGGTCTTCAGGTCCGAATTACATTAAGTAATGCACATAATTATCATCTAAGTCCATACTCACATTGACAGGAGAATACCCACACGCAACAAGACAGTATTATCAATGCCCAGCACCGAACAACTAATTGAACACGGCTGCATGTAATAATGAATTAGATATACAAGTACCAGCCTAACCTAAACTAATACCCATCTTGGCACTGGCTAGGCGAGGGAGCGGTGCAGACAACTTAAAGAGACAGTAATGAAAACTCAAACCAACAATGCATGGTATACTACAGTGCCTTGCGAAAGTATTCGGCCCCCTTGAACATTTCAACCTTTTGCCACATTTCAGGCTTCAAACATAAAGATATAAAACTGTAATTTTTTGTGAAGAAGCAACAACAAGTGGGACACAATCATGAAGTGGAACGAAATTTATTGGATATTTCAAACTTTTTTAACAAATAAAAAACTGACAAATTGGGTAAGCAAAATTATTCACCCCCTTTACTTTCAGTGCAGCAAACTCTCTCCAGAAGTTCAGTGAGGATCTCTGAATGATCCAATGTTGACCTAAATGACTAATGATGATAAATAGAATCCACCTGTGTGTAATCAAGTCTCTGTATAAATGCACCTGCTCTGTGATAGTCTCAGAGGTCTGTTGAAAGCACAGAGAGTATCATGAAAAACAAGGAACACACCAGGCAGGTCCGAGATACTGTTGTGGAGAAGTTTAAAGCCGGATTTGGATACAGAAAAAATTCCCGAGCTTTAAACATCCCAAGGAGCACTGTGCAAGCGATAATATTGAAATGGAAAGAGTATCAGATCACTGCAAATCTACCAAGACCCAGCCGTCCCTCAAACTTGTCAGGTCATACAAGGAGAAGACTGATCAGAGATGCAGCCAAGAGGCCCATGATCACTCTGGATGAACTGCAGAGATCTACAGCTGAGGTGGGCGAGTCTGTCCATAGGACAACAATCAGTCGTATACTGCACAAATCTGGCCTTTATGGAAGAGTGGCAAGAAGAAAGCCATTTCTGAAAGATATCTATAAAAGGTGTTGTTTAAAGTTTGCCACAAGCCACCTGGGAGACACACCAAACATGTGGAAGAAGGTGCTCTGGTCAGATGAAACCAAAATTGAACTTTTTGGCAACAATGCAAAACGTTATGTTTGGCGTAAAAGCAACACAGCTCATCACCCTGAAAACACAATCCCCACTGTCAAACATGGTGGTGGCAGCATCATGGTTTGGGCCTGCTTCTCTTCAGCAGGGACAGGGAAGATGGCTAGAATTGATGGGAAGATGGATGGAGCCAAATACAGGACCATTCTGGAAGAAAACCTGATGGAGTCTGCAAAAGACCTGAGACTGGGACAGACATTTGTCTTCCAACAAGACAATGATCCAAAACATAAAGCAAAATCTACAATGGAATGGTTCATAAATAAACATATCCAGGTGTTAGAATGGCCAAGTCAAAGTCCAGACCTGAATCCAATCGAGAATCTGTGGAAAGAACTGAAAACTGCTATTCACAAATGCTCTCCATCCAACCTCACTGAGCTTGAGCTGTTTTGCAAGGAGGAATGGGCAAAAATGTCAGTCTCTCGATGTGCAAAACTGATAGAGACATACCCCAAGCAACTTACAGCTGTAATCGCAGCAAAAGGTGGCGCTACAAAGTGTTAACTTAAGGGGGCTGAATAATTTTGCACGCCCAATTTTTCAAAAAAAAGTTTGAAATATCCAATAAATTTAATTCCACTTCATGATTGTGTCCCACTTGTTGTTGATTCTTCACAAAAAAATTACAGTTTCATATCTTTGTTTGAAGCCTGAAATGTGGCAAAAGGTTGAAAAGTTCAAAGGGGCCGAATACTTTCGCAAGGCACTGTACCAACCGAAAATACACTTAATACATGAAATAAACAATATACATATTAAGGAGTCCATTCTCAGTTCGTGACAATTTTTGAGAATGTGAATGGTACAAACAGCAGTAACAGTGTGGAGCACTATTACATCTGTGTGTGGATGAGCTGACGGACATTTGTGAGTGTACATTCTTGATTGAGCCTTCACCTTGTTATGTGTCATACAGGATGTATATTAGTATAGCCTGAACAAGTGTATGCTCTTTCTACTTAGTATCGCGTCCAATGCCGCGTAGAGCATTGTAACTGAGTAGAAACCAAAGTGCAGCCACTATTTATTCCACATTGTATGTCAGTAGTCCACACCCAAGTTTTTCAAGGTCTTATATTCATTAAACATCAAGAACGTTCCTCCCTGCTCTAGTCTCTGTTCCTCTCCTCTACACTACAACCACTACAAGTGTAACAGAACAGAATAATGCGCCAACGATGAGGTTGCAGGGAGTGTTCCAGGTTGTCTATTCCATCAGTCCGGGACAACATCAAGAAGAAGATCCCCATGCTCTCTCCCAAAAATTTTTTGGGGAGTAGCTAATGGGGGTCGTAGAGGATCACCATCTGCCCGGGGTTCAAGCCCTCCAGCACTTCACCACCAGCCCGGCAAGCGGAGATGCTACAAGCAAAGTCTTCATCAGCCCTGCTAGCTGGGATTCAGGCTACACCCTGCCGGCAATCGTGGAGGGGGAGCCGAGGTCCCTCAGCAGCCGGTGGTTGCACCACCACCGGTGTTCTGTCACGCAGGCCTACCGGGGTTTTTGCTCTAGACACCACAGAGGACTGCTGAGCAGACAGACACGCTGGCTAATCCCTCTTCCTTCCCTGTTGTGGCGCTGTCAAAGCTGTGGAAAGTCGGCCTTTGTACGAGAAGTAGGGGTCTGCCCTCCCGCCCTGCCCATCTCTGTTCTGGTGGGACCTAGGGTGCTTTCCGGGGTTTCTGCCTTTTCTTGTGCACGTCCGTAGCAGTGCCCTTTCACGGGGGGGTACTGTTACAAAATGTATGGACGTTTATGTTTCGTGGCATATTTTTAATTGTGTATACTGTGTGTTCTGTATGTGTTCTGTGTATGCGCCGAGCTCCGGGCACC
Source organism: Umbra pygmaea (assembly GCA_016801145.1). Lineage (NCBI taxonomy): Eukaryota > Metazoa > Chordata > Actinopteri > Esociformes > Umbridae > Umbra > Umbra pygmaea. Next base: position 2,527 of record JACXGM010034955.1, on the reverse strand, counting down.
GGGAGAGTGGTAGATACTTGGTTACTCATTACGCATGAATGGGGCACTGGTTGAAACCCACACCGGCGCATAATGAGTAATCAAGATGCCTATTTGATCCCAGTGTTCCGGAACAGTTGGCGTGCATTATTGTGAGTTTACCTCCTGTTTTGTGAGAGTAGGACATGTGGAGCACTATTAAATATGTGTGTGGATGAGCTGACAGACATTTGTGAGTGTACATTCTTGATACATTCAAGGTCCTATGTTCATTAAACATCAAGAACGCTCCTCCCTGCTCTGGTCTCTGGTCTTCTCCTTTACACTACCACCAACTAAGTGTGACAGTATATATTTGTAGTTTTCACTTGGTTCCCTGACTAATTTGATCAAAGCACGATTTCTACCAGGCCTTAATGTGTCAGTATAAATTATTTTCTGGAGATTGAAAGCTATATTTACAGTTGTGCTCATAAGTTTGCATACCCTGGCAGAAATTGTAAAATTTCAGCAATGATTTTGACAATATGACTGTTCATGCAAACATCTTACTGTAATGTAAGGAAAGTGATCATATCAAGCCATTAATTATCACACAGTTGTTTGGTGTAACGTTTCCCAGTTCCCCTTCCCTGGAAACTGCCACTTCCCTATTCTACGTTACTCAGAACTACAATTCCCATTCCCCAGTTCTTCTTCCTGTGGACTACAGCTTCCCTAGTCATGCCTGTTCAGAACTATGATTCCCACAACCCGGACTCAATCATCCAAATTCTGAACACCTGCTCTCACCCACTCTATATTTAAGCCACACACACACATAGCCTCTTCGCAAGGTATTGTAAGTACTGTTTTCCTTATATACTGAGCATTCTATCGTCTATGTTGTTGTTCCGGTCTGACCTCTGCTTTAATTTTGGATTACTCTGCCTTGGACTTACCTTTGTACCTTTGCCTGCAATATCTTGGATTGTTATTCTGGACTGACCCCTGCATTGATTGTTGAGATTCTGCCTAGGATTTTCCCATGTACCTTAGCCCATACTTTGTATGGTTATTTAGACCTGACACGTGCATAGTTTGGTTCTTCTTTTCTGTCTTGGTTGACTCATTACTTGGAGAGAATAAACATTATTGTTTCTTTTAACTTTTGGGTGTTTTCTCATTGTCAAAAGAGTGAACATTACAGAATACCTCGCCCACTAATAATCATGGCCTGTTTTACAGTGCCTGGGTCCAGGAGGATCTTCACTGGGACCTCTATGACGCCTCCTATGAGGACTTTTTAGTCAGGGAGGCTATGGATGGGGACTACATCCTTCCCCGTAGTGTCTTTGAGACACCTGCCCCTTTTGAAGCTCCTAAGAGGGCACCCAGTCCCTGTTCCAAGACAGTGGCTTCCAGCTCCAGTCCCAATATGGCCGACCAGAGTCCAAAGAGTGCTGTTTTCAGCCCCAGTTCCACGATGGCTACCAGTCCCAGTTCCAAGAAGGCTACTAGCCCCAGTTCTAAGATGACTACCAGCCCCAGTTCCACGATGGCTACCAGCTCCAGTTCTAAGATGGCTACCAGTCCCAGTTCCAAGATGGCCACCGGCCTCAGTTCCCAGAGGGATTTCATTTTCAAAGAATTAAAAAAAGACCCCGAAGTAGATGGGGACTATCGGGATTGGATGACCCAAGGCGGCCAAGCCCTCAGTGCCCGTCCAGACTTGGTTAGCCAGTTCTTCGCATGGAGGGCCGGTTATGGGTCACTCCAGACAGAGGCTGAGATCTTCCTTATGAAGCGGCTGCTCACCCGATCCCCTCAGCTAATGTCCTGTTTGGAAGCCATGGAACCTCAGCTAATGTCCTGTTTTGGAGGCATTGGGGCCTCTCGATGTCCTGGCAGGACCCTGATCGCCCAAATTCCTTGGTCACAAGAGGCCGCAGTTCCCTCTCCACGGCCACAAGAGGCCGGTGTTTCCGCTCCACGGCCAGCTAAGATATCCCAAGTTTCCAGACCAGAAGAGGTCACTCTAGTTTCCAGGCCAGAAGAGGTCTCCCAAGTTTCCAGACCAGAAGAGGTCACCCAAGTTTCCAGACCAGAAGAGGTCGCTATAGTTCCCAGACCAGAAGAGGTCGCTATAGTTCCCAGACCAGAAGAGGTCGCTATAGTTCCCAGACCAGAAGAGGTCGCTATAGTTCCCAGACCAGAAGAGGTCGCTCTAGTTTCCAGACCAGAGGAGGTCACCCAAGTTTCCAGACCAGAGGAGGTCACCTAAGTTCCAGACCAGAGGTCTCCACCTTGCCCTGGCCACCAGAGGTCTCCACCTTGCCCTGGCCACCAGAGGTCTCCACCTTGCCCTGGCCACCAGAGGTCTCCACCTTGCCCTGGCCACCAGAGGTCTTCACCTTCCCCTGGCCACCAGAGGTCTCCACCTTCCCCTGGCCAACAGAGGTCTCCAGCACGCTCAGACCACCAGAGGTCTCCAGCACGCTCAGACCACCAGAGGTCTCCAGCACGCTCAGACCACCAGAGGTCTCCAGCACGCTCAGACCACCAGAGG
>JACXGM010034954.1:0-11823 GCA_016801145.1 Umbra pygmaea | reverse complement strand
CAATGACGAATCGGCGACTTTGATTTCATAACGTTGTCACGACCTACTGGCGACGCAATGGCAACGTCAGTTGGCAACGTCGTAGCGACCACTCTGGGTGTTTCACTTTGCCGGTTGTGGCAACGTCATATGCTAACGTAAGGGTGACGAAAAATGACCAGCACGTGACGTTGTCACAACGTAATATTGTTTGCTGGGCCTCTCCCTCACACATGTAACATCACCACTATCACAAATCTAAATTAAGAATGCAATATGTAAACCCACACAACCAAGCTCATAAATATTGGGCCTATGTTACAAGTCCAAGAATGACGCAGAGCTCACTCTGGAGTAACGCATTTAATTTCTGTTGGAAAATGAAACAGAATTGTTCAAAAGCGCTATAGCTACATATAGGCCACACTCACTCGCATACTGCCGGCTTCTCCTCTACTGCCGTTAGCTACCATTTCCCTAGTCTATAATTTACACACTGTTTTATAATTCTACACCAACACCAATCAACGAATAGTAGTTAACTTTTCAATGTGATTGACAAGCTACTATAATAACATTCTACAACATTCTATAACACCCATTAGGCTACATCTCTAAACTTCTATGAAATTAACTTACATTAACTATAATCTATTTTAACGGAACTCCATATCAAGAGCATCAAATAAAACATATAATAACCGTTCATTCATGACTTGCGAATAATAAAGAACCTTTTAATGCGATTTGACAAGTGACTAAAATTCTATAACACCCATTACATCTCTAAACTTCTATGAAATTCACTTACATTAACTAACATAATCTATTTTAACAGAATTCTATATCAAGAGCATCAATTAAAACATAGTTATTCATTCATGACTTTACCATACATAGCCTATAATAATGCCCTATTGGTTAACAAGCATATATATTCAGATTATCGCCCTCCCAACTTCCAACAGAAAATGGTCAAACCAATTTTTTCTCACGATCAAATTCACTGTTTTGCCTATTAATTATAAAATAAGGTTATACCCAAGAGCAACACTTATAGCTATTATCAAGGTTTTGTCAATGGTTGATTTACCTGTTTGAAACTGAAATGTAATTGTTCATAAGCGCTCTAGATGCGGTACATAGGCCACACACTCGCTTACTGCCGGCTTCTCTACTGTGCGGTTAGCTACTGTTTCCCTATGCATAGATCGCGCTCCGCTGACAATGTTGTGCCTCGCAGGAATTTAAGAAAACACATCACAGGCAAACTTCATAACAAAAAATTCCCGGTAAATGACAAAGAAATAATATTGTGTTTTTGAGACATTACATCCAGTGAATAAAAAAATAATGAACGGGGCTAAAATAAAAGAAGAGCTATCTTTCCACCTTTTCAAACACCCAGTGCTACACATACAGGCCATACGGGAATGAGCTCAACGACACTGAAGTCCACAACGAAGCACAGACAACTTTTTGGGGCTACAAATCTAGCTATTACAACAACATTATGACAACAACCTAAATAGATAAGCATGGACAAACTGACACTCGTCACCATCGATCCAGCACAACAACTTGGCCAATGCACAGACCAGCACCACAAAGGCAGGATGATAAAATATGGTTTTAGTCCCTTCTTCATCTGGGTATACTTTTCGATGGCTTTGGTAATGAAGTCAAGGGGCTGCTGAATATGCTTTCTTTACAGAATGGCCAATGGGATTAATCGCGGCTGTCATTGCGAGAGAATGACCCTGACCAAGCATCATCTTTACTAAATAACAGACATAGTAAACAGAAGAGTAGCCTACCTTCTTTTGTATGCTAACCGTTCAAAAACCACTCCATGTTAAACCAGCAGTTAAGAAATCAATCACGTGGCTGGTGGCACCAATGCGCTTTAATTCCACTTTGTCCTCAGGTTTCAAATACTTGTTTCTTGAATTAAATGCATATTTAATGGACTTCCTTTATCCTTAATTTCTTAACTATTATTTCTTCATTAGAGACAATTTTGTGTTTCGCTTTTTCATACTGAAATAGTGCTTCTGCGGGAAGTTCACACTTCACAGACATGGCAACACTGGTTTCAGCTAGTCAGTGCATAAAAGCGAAGAATCGGCGCATTTACGGTACATGACAGCAATTTATCAGTACGCAACATATTATTGAGGAAGAATAGGTGACTTGATAGAACTCTTATCCCTTTATTACAGAATGTTTACAGTATCCACAGCAAAAAGTGATGAAATTAGATATATCATTCCTGAGAGTTAGCGGATCTGGCCAAAATAAGTGGCGGAACAAAAATCACAAATTCTGGGAGGTCCCGGATCCTGTTCCGGCAGGATCCGCCTCAAATTAAGCACTGGTTCAGACCGATCGTGAATTTAGCGTGAAATTTGCTTCTGTCGTGGCTAGTTGGTCGCTTGAACAATTTGAATCCACTCGCACGTCCAAAGCGAATAGGACGCACGAAATAAAGCGAGTGTTTAAAACGAGGTAGACGCTCGTTCGAGGCTGAATTTAGGTGTTGGGAGGGGAGAGTGCGCACCTGCTTAAGGGCGGCGCCAGGCATTTCTTCCCAATGAGACATAGACAAATCACCATACTCTTAAAACTATTAATAATGGACAGCAAAATGAATGTGTTAATATTGCTGTAACATTTTTTGTGTCAAATGTTTAGCATTGTAAAAAGTTCAAAGTAAAAGTACAAGGCTGGGTTCATCCGTTTTGGGAAGTTTTTATTTAAAACATATGACCAGGTAAAGGACATCATAAATAACCATTGACCATAAGGAATACATTTTACTCTTTGTTTTTAATTAATCCATGACTGTTTAGGTGTGAACTCCCTTTACCTGGTCATTTTTTATTGATAGTGCTGGTGAGAGGGGAGGGCACATCCAGGTTGTCAATGCAGACTTTTAAATTCATAACAGCATGGTGTCACGTTCCCGTAGTAGATAAGAGTGAGAGAAAGGCGCGAAGGTTCAATAATCCAAACCACTTTTATTCCAATAAAAAAAATAATGCCACGAGGGGCGAAACAGATAAAGTAATACTTCTAACTTGAGACACGTAACAGGATGCATTGACGAACAAGGAAAAGGCGGAAACACAAGGGCTAAATACACATATGAATTAGAGACAACAGGTAACACCGGTGCTGAACCAACACGTACACGGTCCCACACTGATGACGTCATACCACCCGAGCCTGTGAGACACAGAAGGGACACCAGGGGGAGTCACCATTCTTTGTAAACCCTAGAAATTGTTGTGCGTGAAAATCCCAGTAACTGAGCAGATTGTGAAATACTCAGACCGGGCCGTCTGGCACTGAAAAAACAATTGGTTTTGTTCGTTGCGCACCATTCCATTCACTCCGGTTCCGAGCGTAATACAAGCCCGTCCTCTCCAATTAAGATCCACCGACCGCGGCTGATATATATGTATGTATATTTATATATATGTATGTATATATATATATATAAAATCGTAAGTCTACATTAAAATTAAACTTAATGTGAGGTCCGTCCTCAGTTTTGAATCAACCAATAAAATGACTTCGGCCTCCAAGGCAGATCTGCCTGGAGATCACTTTTCAAAAACTAAAAGTCCTATGAGCGTAAAATCCATCGTGTTATGTGGAAATGACTATTTCATTACCGTCCATGTACTAGCATCTAAAACTATCTACAGGCGCTTTGTTCATAAATCATGGGACACGCTTCCGAAACAAAGACACATTTGAAGCGTATTGCTACCCTCTCCTATTTCATAATATTCGGAATCTTTATGAAAGAGAGATGTTAAAAATGAGCAAGATCACCAATTAAACTATCCACATCAGCACCTTGTAGAATCAATGCCACATAGAATTAAGGCAGTTCTGAAGGCGAAAGGGGGTCAAACACAGTATTAGTATGGTGAACCTAATAATCCTTTAGGTGAGTGTACTTAATGAAGAACAGCCATTTACTGAACAGAAATTGATGACATTTGCATTGCTGTCAAGTAATCTATTTTATAATAAATGACAGTACACTGATCGCAATGTTTGCTTGATTTGCCCTCAACTGCTGTCAGTCATTTGATTCAAAGCACTTGAAGAGAATCTGAATGGATCAATATTTACCTTCGTTGATGTTATCTGAAAGTACAAAAAGTAAACAAGATAACAGTGATGTTTCGAGGTATGATACAGTGAATAGTCAACAACATCCTACTCATTTTCAGATACAAGTAACGTTTAACAGCTCGATGAGGTGCTGGTAGTTAGACCATTATCAACAGTTCTTCTGCTATCAGACTCCCGATTCATTTTTTGATTTGCTTTTTTTAAATTCTTACGGATTTGTAAAGAAGTCTGATATCCTAAATATATATATATATATATATATATATATATATATATATATATATATATATATATATATATATATATATATATTCTATTATAAACAAAATATTTTGATAATTTCATGAATAAAGGTGGAAAATTAAAAACTCTGAAAAGTCTGAAAAACTAAAACTTTATTTCAAGTCATATTATTTTAAATTCATGTGCTGTCAGCGGGGGGTGCACCCCTAGTTCCCGTGGCCATGTAAACGGTAGGTAAATAAATTTGATGATTACAATTTGCTGGATTCGAAATGTGGTCGTCAAGGTTGAAATACCCGGTCAATGCCTTGTTAGGGATTCCCCCATGAAGAGCTATATTCATAGCTTTGTGACGTAATGTACAACATGGGGGATCCCCGAAAGGATATGTACTGTACGCATGGGAGAAACCTTCACATTAACAGGGCTCACATGAAATCAGGGGGATGCAATCACCATATTATGCGTGTAGTTTGTTAAACTATTTTTATTTTTTATTTGTTAAGACAAAAAAATTGTACATATATATTTGCAAAATTACTGTCCAGTAGATGATACTCAAAGATGTGTTTTTATTGAATTGATCACTGTTTATGTACTGTATGATTACATTTACGATATACAATTTAAATGCACTGTTTAGACTGTGCAGGATTCGAGCATGAATAGGTATTGTAAATATACAATAGGCAGTTTAGACTATTTTTCAAATGAAAGCAGTAACGCATAGTGACGATTTCTGTGAGTTCATATGATGACTTAAAAAACACAATGGCGCTCATTACCCATTTTTATCCCGCAAAGTGAAACAGTACTACTTTTCACAAAGGAATAAATACAGTATGTCTGTACTTTATGATTTCCGTGAGTTCATATAACAACTTAAAAAGTACAGTTAAAAGACGTTGTTTAGGAGCGTTGTTTTCTTAATTGGTCTAGCACCACCCAGTGACAAGTTTAGACCATTTATTGGCAACTAAATGCACCGATTGGTGCCGCGGTACAAGAGGCACCACTTAAGCGTATCTACATCTGTATATGGGACACAACAAGCAAACAGCTCTGGAAAATATTAAGTATTAAATATAAATATTAACCACTGCAAAATCATACATTTATCTGGTTTTATATTGATAGGTATGTGTTTGGGTAAAATTAACATTTTAGTTTTATTACATAAAATAATGATAACATTTCTCCCAAATTCCAAATAACAACATTGTCACTTAGGGCATTTATTTGCCAAAAAAGACAACTGGTCAAAATAACCAAAAATATGCAGTGTTGTCAGACCTGAAGTTCATATTCATTTTTAAACAAAAATACTAATGTGTTAACTTAGGAAGAGTCCAGAAATATATATTATAATCACAGCATTCATGTGTGCATGCTCTCCACCATTCATTTACATTGATATTGGGTGACTTTTGCCACTCCTGGTAGAAATATTCAAAGCAGCTCAACTTTGTTTTACGGTTTGTGACCATCCATCTTCCCAGGTAGCAGGCATAGTTGGCCCACATCTGGCATGAAGCTGGCACAGGGGGCATTCAGTCGGCACTGGCATACAGCATGTGAACCGAACATGGCCCAGGTGTGGCAGAGGTGGCACTGGCTTTAAGGCGGCAAACAACATGTGGGCCAGTTACTGACGAAAGTATTTGGCCCAAATACTTCTGGGCCACATATGTATGGCCGGTCTTGTCCCACAGTCAAATGAGATAAGTAAATAATTAGTCAGCAAAAAACTAAAGATCTAACCAAAAGAATAATTATTATATTTAGGATGTATCAAATCTAAATTCAGGTAAATTGTTAAGACTCTACAGCACACAGAAGTAATGATTTATTTTTTTCTGATCTGGTCCAGAGGTGCACTCACTACAAAAAATTGGGTTGTCAGAACTATTTACATTTTGACAAGATTCAACCATTTGATTATGACTTGGATACAATTTTTTATTTAATTTTAAAGACCATTGTTTTAAAACATAATGCTTGCGCATGTGATAGACCATTGGTCCAAATAGTTTAATCTGGGATAGAGAATGAATCAAATAATATTGTTTGGGTGTGATGTTCTTAGACAAAATCACATCTACATGCTTTAAGTTATAAGTATAGATTGTTAAATCCACATTTGTTAAGCACAAAAATACTGTAAATATTACCGTAATACAATAATGTTATTCAAAGATATTGAAATTTGTTAAAACATTATGCACTTGAAATCATATTTGAGCCAATTTCAAGAACGAAAAGATATTTAGTTTATTTGTTCTGTGCATCTATGTGACTGACCTCGCACTCCGGTACAGTAGGTGGCAGTATATGCACCTTTCAGGCGGTTGCGATCTGCCAGTAAAACTAAAGAAGAGAAATCTGTGCACCAGTTTTTTCACTCTCCAGTCTGACAGAATGTTCGAGTAGGCCTAATGGGTGGACTCGACAAAGTTGCAATTGCTACCTTCAGGAGTAAGTAACACCTTATATTATAACGTTACTAAATAAATAATTTTATTTATGTTGCGTTTTTCAATGAATTTTCCATGGTTTAAGTTAGCTTTCTGTAACTTTAGCTGAACATTAGCTAACTTACCTAGCTAGCTAGCTAGCCAGATAGGGAACATTAACACCTTCCAGAACACAATCTTAGACATTTGCTAGCAAGGGCAAACAGCTATTTAGCTGTGTTTAACCTTTAGCTAGCTACAAGCAGAGTTGGGTAAATTACTTTCACTTTTTTTAAGTAATCTAATTACTGTAGTCAATTTACAATTGTAAAAATAACTTTTAAAAAGTAACTTACCCAACTATGGCTATAAGTGACCCTAAGAGTTAAGAAACCACTGAAAATATGTATTAAATCGGCGGTGTCCAGTTGTTCCAGTTCAAAACAGTTTGGGACAGGTGTATAACTATAAGACAGAAAAATATAAGATGCACACAATTATTTTATACTGTACCAATATAGTTCAACACAAGGAAGATATTGATGGTCAATCAAAAATGTGTAAACACTGAATGATCCAAAATACAAGCACATCAATATAAAGTCTTAGCCAAATTAGTGAACATTTTTCTAAATGAACAAACTTAATGATAATTAGATATCCATTTGTGTGTCCTCTTTCTTAATTGTTCACATCTGCATATCAGAGGGGGACACTGAGCATATTGAAATCCAAGGTTCATCAGCAGTTGAATGCTGTGATGAGTGCCATGCAGGATGAGCCCAGCACTTCAAAAGTTTCTAAATGATCCATCCCAAGATGGGAGTGGCAACTACTTGGAACAGAGAGCACTATCACCCTTTTACTCTAAGTTTCAGTGTTTTGGTGTGATGAAGCAAGCTGTGAAGCCTCCAAGAACTTTAGAGGTAAGTTCACAAGTACACTAACATTTAATTTAGTAATTTCAAACTTTATTAGTTTAGACAGCATTAGAGGGTTTAACCTGTTGTACCTTTTTTGGGGGGTTCTTTCAAACCAGTGGAACATGCAATTACAGTTTTCCCAACACTGCCATTGCTCATCCCATCCGGCACTGCAGCAAGGCCATGTTCTTACGGTGAGTATTTTATGTAGTGACATTAAAAGCTTTCCACCCTATTACAATGTTTGAATGAACATTGCTTTCATACAAATAACAACCAAGGGTCTACAATAACTTCAACCCTTAAAATAGCAAGTAACAATTGTTTACTGTGACATTCATTACTTGATGCTTATGGGTATGAAAGGCATTATGGTTTAAACTGTGATATGTGAAACATTACTACAGTACTGAATGAAACATATTACTTGTTTTCTGCTGTTTCCTAATTTTCTAGCCCTCAGAAGATCCCAATGTCTTCCTTCACTGATGTGCACTTTCCAGTCCATTCTTCCTTGTTAGACAAGACAACTGCATGGTTGCCATTGGGACAACCCCAGTGACAACATTTGAAAAAGATTTGTTGTATGAGGGGCCTCTTCACTTTATGGCCTTCACTTGACCTACTCTATTCTGAGTCTATTGCCACACTTTTGTCTGTTGCAAACCAAGGTGCTGGGTGGCAAATGTCTGAATGGCAAGCGTTCATCGAGTAAGTAGATAATCCCATATGGTGTTTGTTGAAACATGTAGCTCACATTTATTACTGAGCATCACTGAAATTGTTTTTTAATTTGAAATGGAGAGATAGTATATGCACTATTACTGTTGAGACTAATTATACTAGAGGATGTTTTCTTTTCATTTGTTCTACATTTGGTGTATTGGCAGTAAGGAACAGTGTGAATTTCTTTAGAGGAAAATAAACTTGTTACAGCCTTTATTTTGAAATCAGAGTTGTATGTTCTGATAATGCTCTGGAATAAACTCCTACTTTTGTTTAATAAAGACCCTCAAAGTGAGAATGCTTAATGCTGCTCATTTTGAGACAAATTAAATTATATTGCTTTGTTCTGCTTCAAGAAAAGTCATCACATGCTAAGATTGTTGTGCTAATTTTGGTATTGAGATCAAAACTACCAAAGTAAGATAAATTGACTAAAATAACAATTTTAAGTGCTTCTAACTAGCTGAACTTGCTTAGATTTAATCATTTTTATCTATTTTTAAGATAAATCTATGCATCTCAGTGGCAAGACTTTTTGGCTAATTTCAGGAATTCTTGGCAAGGAAAAATTGCTTACCCCATTGGTAGAGATTTTTTGCTTGATACAGGACAATTCGACCCGATTTAAGATATTTTAGCTTTTTTCAATAAGGGCATTTTTTTGCAGTGTCCTCCAAAGTGCCTTCATCATCACTGATAGACTGGCACAACACTCTCTGATCGTTTCCATTGAAGAACCGAGCAGACAGCTGCAAAATTAATGCTATATACTATAGTAATTTTGAGTCAAAATCAAGCCCAATTTAAGTTACTTAGGAAAACAGTAACAGTTTATTCATTGTTAATATGTAATTAGTGGAAAAAAATGCATTATATCTGCTGATTTGTAGGGCACAGATGGTGCAGTGGGTAGGGAGTCAGACTTGTAGTTGAAAGGTTGCCGGTTTGATTCCCAGCTGTGCCAACAGTTGTTGTGTCCATGGGCAAGGCACTTCATCCTAAGTTGCTCCAGGGGGAATGTCCCTGTACTTACTGTAAGTTGCTTTGGATAAGAGTGTCTGCTAAAGGACTCTTAAAAAGAGTTAGGAAGTGTGTAATTGCTTTTATTGAAATCTAATAAACAGTTTCAATGTTTCTAATAATAATAAACATTTGTTTATAATGCACACTTTTCATCTGGGCCAACTGTGGCAAGTGAATGTGGCTTGGATCACGCTTAGTCTAGGCTGAAATTTGGAACCAGTTCGAAAACATGTCTGGTCCAACAAAGGGCCGGAATTGGACCAGCTCCCGGATCATATATGTGGCCCACATGTGGCCCACATGAGGTCCACATGTGGCTACCAGAGGTGGCCCACTAAAGGACCGTAATTCATTGCAATATGTGGGCCAAGTGTAAGTGGTATGTGTGGCCCAGCACTGGGCCAGACTAATTTTGCTACGTTGGTTCCTTTTGATGACATTCAATGGGGTTCAGTTCTCCACAAAGATGACCTTACTCCAGTCCTCTATGGTCCATTCCTTATGGTTTTTGCAAAAATCTAGCTTTGCACAACTTGAGCCCTGCCCGTAGGAGTCTGTTTGAAACCGTCTTTGCTGTACACTTCAACCACAGCTGCCATTTGCAATTTTTTTTAGGTCACCTGATGCCATCCTACAGTTGTTAAAGGTACAATATGTAATTTTCCAAAACAATAACAAAAGACGTACTTTGCATTAAAAAAGCATCACTATGTAATGACTCCTGCACTCTGATGGAACACAAGATTGTTTAATGTAATGAGCAGAAGGGAATAGACAGAGTTTAAAGGCCGTAATCAGGCTGACAGGGTTCGGTACACAGACTATGCAAAACGGGAACAATCCACAATCCAAGAGCAGTAACGTAGACTAGCAGGGTTCGGTACACAGTGCAGGCAAAAACCATACAAATCCAAAATCCAATAGAGAAGTCACGGGGCAGGCAGAGGTCAAACACACAGGCAAAAGCACAATAGGGCAAATCCAAATAGCAGAGTCCGACAGAAGAAAAACCAAACCATTGTACCAGAGATCAGATATCATAGAACGCTCAGTATACAATGTGAAATCGGCAATACCTCGCAATAAGGCAACAAGACAGTCATGGCTATATAAGGAGATAGATGAGCAGGTGCTTAGAATTCCGGTGATTGCGATCTCTGGTGTGTGCCCTGTTCAAGTGGACGGGGATCCTGGGGAGTAGCAGTCTGTGGAACAGACAAAAGAGTATTTGAGGAACCAACCAGAGAGGATCTCACACACTATACCTATATTATATATATTTCTTAGTTGTGTACTTTAATGTGTTCAATCAATCAATCAAATTTATTTTATTAACAGCAGTTGTCACAAAGTGCTTTGACAGACACCCGGCCCGAGACCCCCAAAAGCAAGCAACACAAGTGATGCACAGTGGCTAGGGAAAACTCCCTAGTAGGAGGGACCTAGGAAGAAACCTAGAGAGAGGCCAGACTCAAGGGGGTGGCCAGTCCTCTTCTGGCTGTACCGGGTGGGAGATCTGAAGGTACACAGCCCATTGTAATAAGGTAAATCCGTGTTCAATTATTGTCCAGCAATGAAGATATGATGGGTGGACTGTGACCATAGTCTTTATGTAGCATCAATACAGTTTGGTGATCTTGTGAACGAAGACAGTGAAGCCGCCTGGAGTTGAAAGCTGGCGTCATCGGGTGGAAACGGGATCATCAAACGCAGTGACATGGGATCCAGCACAGCAGCGGGCCAGGCACGGGAAGGGGACATCAAACGCAGTGACATGGGATCCAGCACAGCAGCGGGCCAGACACGGGAAGGGGACAGGAAGGAGTCATCAGGCCACTTGGTCCTGTCGCATGTTTCTAGGGTCCTCCTAGGATGAACATGACATCAGGAACATTAGAGTGGGCATACCTTGGGTCTAGTACCTTGACACAGCTCTGACCCCAAAATGAATATATAAAACCCTAGTCCCCCGGCAAATAAACTATTGCAGCATAACATCTGGCGCTAAGACGGGGGGGGACAAGAGACGTGGTCCTGCACAAGGAAACCTCAGGCAGGAGCAAGCAGGCATGCTTCCGACCCACCCACATTGCCAAGACACACACTTCCAAAGGGGCACCAACAAACCGTACCACCGCAGAGGTAGCATTGGGGTGAGGATATCCCAGTAGAGAGAGGGGAGCCTACCGGGCAAGCCAGCATGGGCGGTTCATTAACAGTGCCGCCGTTCTCTTTTAGCCCCCTGGGCCAGACTACACTATACCATAGAACTTACTGAAGAGATGAGTCTTCAGCATAGACTTAAATGTTGAGACTGAGTCTGC